>JWZX01001333.1:0-11430 GCA_001275005.1 Chrysochromulina tobinii
GCGTCGCAGATGCGTCGCATTTGCGCGCAGATGCGACGGTTTCTCGGCGCTCGAGCGACGTTTTTTCGGCGCTCGTGCGACGTCATCTCATGTCATCTGCGGCAAAGTCTTCTCTGACCCCAAAGTCTTCTCTGACCAAGCAAGCTAATTAGTCGACACACACAAGTACCTAAACCAGCGCAACCGAGTACCCCTGTAGCCAACGGGGTAGGAAAGGGTGGGCGGAGAAGGAGAGAGATATGCCCAGAACCGCTAACGCTCACCGAAGCATGCTGCTCATGCTTCCCAACATGAGAGAGCCGCTCGATTGTGAAGCGCGCCTATGGGCCATCCATAGCAGTCTTCATCGCGGCACATCGATCGGCATGTGACCGCTCAGATCACACCAACAGAGGTAAAGCTCGCGACCTGTCACGCTCCACAAGGGAACACAGGCCCGGATGGTTTAGTTGACTTCGACAGCCCTCCGCGGAGTCGTAGGCCCACCGTGGTGCGACTCGCCGAGGCAGAGTGCGGTGGTCCGATCGTAGGAGAAGAGCGGCCGTCCGCTCGACCCAGTGCGGGAATCAAATAGATGCCGAGAGATTTGCTTGGCTCGCTCCTCACCGAAGTGTCGCGAGCGGGCTTCGGCTTTCGCCACCTCGCCCACTCGCGCTCAGGTCAGCCCCAGCTCGGCGCCCCGGCCCAGCCTGCCGCGGTTCTCCGATCCACACGCGCTCCGAGCACACAGGCTCCTCGCGCGTGGGCGGTGCCTCCCGCGGATACAGTACTGCAGCCCGCGCGCTGGTGGGAAAGAGCTATGCCCCCTCCGCACCACACGCGGGTCAGGGGACGCCGTAGTGGAAACCGCCGAGGGGCTCCGCCTTGCTGTAGTCGAGCAGCTCCTGCCGGGGACAGGCAGGGAGGGGAGGGGAGGGGAGGGAATTGAGCCTGGTGCCTGGTTGAGCTTGACCGAGGTGTTCGTGTGGTCAGAAGGCCCGCGCACAATCAGCCCTGACTCACGCTCCCCGAAGGGCAGTGCCGGACTCTCATGCCTCGCGGGCCAGGCCCGGTCGTGCCGCCAGTTGCCGCTGCGTGTGAGACTGCGCGCCCTTCGACCTCTTCCTAGGTGGCCTCTTCTTCTTGATGCCGCCGATGAGACCGCCTCTCTCTCTCTCGCTTCCCGCCGCTGCCTCTCTCTTGTCGCTGCCTGCTCCGCTCTCTCTCTCGTCTCCCTCTCTGCACTCTCTCGAGTCGCTGCTCCCCTCGGCTCTCTCCTCATGCTCCATGCTGCTGCTTCCCCCTTCGTCTCTCGGACGTCCCTCGTCATGCTGTACCGGATCACTGTGTACTCCTTCGACACTGCTCGCTGCCACACGCTCCGCATGCGCCGCGCCTGCCGACACATCATGCGCGCCATGCACACTGGCTACACCGAGTGACTCTTTCATCGCAGCCTCCGGCTGCTGTTGCTGCTCGCTCGTCTCACTCGCACGCTCGCTCGCTGACGCGGCCTCCTCGACCATAGGTGCCCGTGCCTCCGCCGTCGTGTCTCCTGCCAGGCCGTCTGCTTGCCCGTCGGTGGCAGGCTCGGTGCCAAAGTCGAGACATGCAATCGTCGCTGCGAGGCCCCTGACGTCCTCTGCAGAGAAGCGCACGAACCCCGACCGTCGTTCTCGTTGCCGTTCTCGCTGCAGTGCCGGCGGTGCCGGCGGAGAGGACGAAGGAGGCGGAGCTGGTGACGCCGAGACCTGTTCCTGTGCGGCGCAATTCGATTGCGCCGGTGCTGGCGAGGCATGCGCGGACAGGGCCCCAGGACTCCCGAGCGGTGAAATGCTCATCGCCCTTTCGCTGCCGCTGCGCGCGGCGTCATCCTTCGCCTCTTCGAGCTCGTCGTCCTCCTTCTCCTCGTCGCCCTTCTCCTCCTCCTCTGATGCTCCCGGCGTCCCATCGACAGTTGAGCGCTTGTCATCGACAGTTGAGCGCTTGTCGTATGCAGGATCAGAGCCGAAATCGAGGTGCGCAACTGTCTCTGCAAGGGCCCTGATATCCTCGGCAGTAAGCCGCTGTGACCGCCGTGCCTCGCGCTGCGGCGCCGGTGGTATCAGCGGAGAGGACAGGGTGGGCGAGGCCTGCTTGCTTGCTTGCTTGCTTGCTTCTCTGTGTCTCGTTTCACTGTTAACAAGTACTGTAAGCCTATAGGAAATTCCTACAAAGATACAGCGTCCGAGTCCCGCGATGACCTCGAGTCCCATCCACAGATGCCGCTCTTCGAGGCCTCGCCCTCTGGCGGCGGCGCGCACGTGCTCTCATCGTATGCGACTGGCTTCTGGGGTCCGCACGACGCCCTGCACACCTTCTGCGAGGAGTCCTACGCCGTCACTTCGCTCTCCGCCGAGCCGTTTAATGCGTTCGGCTCCTTTTGCTACACAGCGGTCGGGGTCGTCAATCTCTGGCGCCTGAGCAAGCTCGGGCTGCCGCTCTCGTGGCGAGTCACGTGCGGCTGGTGGTCGCTCGTCATCGTTGGCCTTGGCTCCTCGCTCTTCCACACCACAATGCGCTACCACATGGAGCTCCTGGATGAGATTCCGATGCTCGTCCTCTTGTGTTGCGGCTGCCTGCAGTGCTCGGACATCCATCCGCTGGGTAAGCGGTATCGCTGGAAGGGCATTACTTTGCTCGACCTCATGCTCGTCGGAGGAATGTCTGTCCTGACAGTCGTGTACCTCATCACACGCATCTTCGGCCTCTTTGTCACCGGTTTCACCGTCGGGACCATCTTCCTGCTCGGGCTCTACATGACGGCCGAGTGGAACCCGGACTACGGGTATTTGGGTGGGCGGGCGGCCGTGCGTATCCTACTCGCGCGCGTGGCGTGGGAGCTGTGCGTGAGACGGGCCTCCAACCCGTGGCCTCCAACCCGTGGCCGCCCCCTTGAGCTTCTCACTCTGCTAGTGCGTTCAAAACCTCCATGCCTGTCGCAGTGAGAACCATCTCTGTGCATCCTACCCCATGGTCTGGTACTTGCACAACGTGTGGCACATTGGCTCCTGTCTTGCGGCGTCCGACCTCTTCCTTTTCGGATACCTTCACCGGCTCGAGAAGCTGGGCATGCGTGGCATCGTCGCGGTCCGTGGCGGCGGCGCCGAGGGCAACGAGGGGCCAGTCAGCAGCGCCAGCCTGACGCCCGGGCGCGTGACGCGCACGCGCGCCGTCAAGGAGGGCATCGACCCGACTCCGATCCAGCTGCCGCTGCTCCTCTTCTGCCCTGAAGCTGCTGTCGCGTTGGTCAAGTCAGCGAAGATGGACGACTGATGAACATGGACACCTCTTCGCACCTCTCGCCACGGTAAATCCTCTCTCCAGTACGTTCCCATGAGGTAGACGACTTTTGTGATTCAGTTCTGTCTTTGGGAGATCGCGGAGATGGTCTTTGGTGCTGTAATGCCCGGCCGTGAGGCTTTTTCCATGGCTTTTTCTCATTTCTTGGACCTTGGTCCGGTCCCGTCGGGTCGGTCGGGGAGCACACGCGCGGGTCGGTGCCCAGCCCGGATCGGGCGATCGGAGATCCTTCGGCGAGTCCGCGCGACTTTGCGTGGCGTTGCGGGAGATCGCGATTGAGATGTTGAGTATTCTGTATCGTGTATGGGAGCATTTGTGATCGTACATCGTTGTGATTTGGACGTGCACCGGCGGTCGGACGCATACACGAGACTAACCGTGGGGGGGCGTTCGGTTGGTGCGTGCGGTGGCCGTGGGCGGCGCGCTGGGAGGGCGCTGGGAGGGCGCGCTCGAGAGAGCGCAACCCCAACCGGAGACCGTGTAGGAATACCGCTATCGTCGGGGTGTTTTCCCCCAAGCCCAACCGCGCCAACGCGTCGAACACACATTCACATAGACAGAGACACACCCGGGAAGACTCTCGGGCACCGACCCCCGGGAGATCCAAGTGCTCACGGGAGTATCGGACCTCGGAGAGATCTCACGGGAGATCCGAGTGCTCGGCGATGCCTCTGCGGAATGGTGGGTCAGCTCAAGCGCGTCCCTCTCAGCAATCGGAGTAGGGCTCGGCCGCGGGGGCGCCGGCTACGGCGCCGGCTACGGCGCCGGCTGCGGCGCTGGCTGCGGCACCTGGTCCATCATTCGAGGCTGCGGGCGAGCCCCCATCGCTTGCCGTGGCACCGGATCGCTGTTGCTGCGGCGGCTTTGGCTCGCGCGGCTGCTGCGGCCAAGAGGGCGCTGGCTCGTGTTGCTGCTCGCGCTGCCTGTGCTGCTCCTGCTCGTGGCGCCGCTGCTGGCTCTGCAGCTGCTGCACCACCTGCTGCAGCCCTACGAAGGCGTCGGCGAGGGAAGCGACCGTCGCCTCGATCCGGTCGAGTTGCTCCGCCATCTCATTCATACTGCGTCCGTCGCTCGCCGTGGCCGGCGGCACCGCCGACGCCCCTCGCGCCGGTCCGCTGTGGGGAAATGGTCCGCCGGCCCCGACGGCCCCATCGCCACCTGCCCCCCTGGTCGCCGTCTCGGGCGCGACGCCTTGCGCCTCGCCCTCGCCCGGCGCGTCGCGTCGCTCGTGCAACTCCTTGAGGGCGGCACTCGCCTTCGCTTTCGCCTTCTTCGCGCGCCGCTCGAATGCAGCACGGGTCTGCTCGGCGCGCTCCTTGATCATCGAGGTGGTCTGCTCCATAGTAGGGATGCTCTCGAAGACAGCTCGGGTCTGCTCGGCGCGCTCCTTGATCATCGAGGTGGTCTGCTCCATAGTAGGGAGGCTCGTCCCTATCTCCTCTAGGCGCACCTGCAGCCCCGCCTGCAGGCTTCCCATCGAGGGGAGCGTCGGCATGTGCTTGGGCATATTGATTGCGCCCTCCATCGCCTCCTCCATCGAAGGCAGCTTCTTATGCAGCGCCGCGACCGCCGCGACCGAGGGGAGCGGGATCTCCGACATCGAGGGCAGCGCGATCTCCGACGCGATCTCCGACGCGATCTCCGACGAGCCAGGAGCGAGCACTTGCAGCTCCCAGAGTGCCATATCACCCGCAAGACCGACTGAGAGCGACGGGAATGCGCTGTGCGCGTGTGCGAGCGCGTACGGCAGCAGCACCGCCGCCACCGACCACCACGAAACTACCCACGACGGGCCGCAGTCGAAGGCCGCATAGCAGACGAGCAGTAGCGATGCCGACGCGCCGATCAAGATGCGCGCCGGCGCGAGGAGGAGCGCGGGTGCCGCGCGCGGCGCCACGGCGCTCGCGGCCGCCTCCGGGAGCGCGTCGACGCCGTCCGTGGCCGGCAACGCAGCCGCCGACGCACCGCCGTCCTCGCCTGCGCCGGCCGGCGAGCCGCTGCCAGCGACCACGCCAGCGCCGACGGCGCAACCGGCGCCGCCGATGGCGCCGGCGCTGGCGGCGTAGGCGCTGATCCCCTTGAGCTCCCCCTTGAGCTCCCCCTTGAGCTCCCCCTTGAGCTCCCAGAGCGCCATGTCACCCGCGAGCCCCCGCGAGGTCGAAGGGAAGGCCCGGTGGCCCCACGACATAGTGTACGGGAGCACGAGCACAGCGAGCACGCACCAGGTGAGCGAGGAGGCGGCACCATTCGAGCATGAGCCGTAAGCGACCAGAAGACCGAGCGCCGCGATCACGCCACCTCCTGCTAGCCGCCAGTTGGCGTCCGAAGAGAGTACGAGCGCTGTCTCGAGCAGCGCGCGCCACGCGCCCACGAGCACGCGCATCAGCCCGCCGACGAGCGAGCGCGCCACGTCGGGAGCGAGTTCGAGCGCGAAGCCGAGCACCTCGAGCACGCGCACCCACACGCTCGATGCCACACTCACCGCGCTCGCCGCGCCGTGCGTGCCGTGCGCGTCGAAGCCGGCCCCGGAGCCAGCGGCGCCCTGTGCAGCATGGGCGGCAGCATGGGCGGCGGCATGGGCGGCAGCATGGGCGGCGGCATGGGCGATGGTCGCGTCAGCGTTCGGTGCGAAGGCCACGGCGGCGCTCGCGGCGGCGGCGCTCGAGGCGGGCCCAGCGTTGGCTGAGGATGGCACGGCCGCGGAGGCGGGGCCGCCGGCCGCCATCGACGAGGATGAGAATGAGGACGCGGCCGTCACATCGCCAGCAACGCCGTCCGGGCGAGCCGTAGGCGACTCGCGCTGAGAGGTGTCGTCCTTGCTCTTTGAATGACAAATAGGCGACTCGCGCCCACCCGCCGGCGACGCGTAGACGGAGGTGGCGCCGGCGCCGGCGCTGAGCTGCCCCACACTGCTCTCACGCGGCAGCTGCCCGGCAGGGCGCGACAAGTCGGCCACCCGCGCCGCCTCGAGCACCCGCGCCGTCTCGAGCTCCCGCGCCGCCTCGAGCACCCGCGCCGAGAGCATCTCGAGCGTTGCGTCGGCAAGCTTGAGCGCCGAGCGCGTGCGCTGCTCCTCGTACGAGTGCTCGCCAAAGGGCTCGTTCGGGCGCGTGAGCATGCAGTCGCGGCAGCAGCGCCTCGTGTCGTGAAGGCAGCACAGATAAAACTCCGATGGCTGCTTGTACGCGCCGCACGACTGGCACAGGTGAAGCACCCGGTTGGATCGGCGCGGGTCGCGTGCGTCGCGCGGCCGCTGCGCCGTCTCGAGCTTGCACGCCTTTGCAACCGGCAGCAGCGCATCGCTGGCCGCGGCCTCGGCCGCAGCATCCGCGGCGAGCGCCTCCCTCGTCGTCGGCGTCGCTGCCGACGACGCCGCCAAGCGAACGGGTGGGAAGCTGAGCTGCGACTGGTGGTAGACGATCTCTGGCGGTAGGATGAGGCCATCCTTGGGCAAGTCTATTGAGCGGAGCGACTGGTCGAAGAAGCGCGCGCAGAGCACGATGAGCGGGATCGCGTACTGCGGCTCGAGCAGCGGCACGTCCAACTCTGTCCAGCCGCACGAGTTCTTGCAAAACTCGGCGAGCTCGTCGAGGCTCACTTGGATGAGGTTTTTCCTGGCCGTTTCCTCCGGGAGCTTGGCGTGCGCGCGCCGCAGCGCCGCGAGGTCGCACTTCCATCTGCGCGAGTGCAGGGAGTCGGCGGAGCGGCGCCGGGTCCAAAGCATGGAAGGCCGAGATACAGGAGAAGTTATGGGGAACTCGCGGGGAAACAATCTGGTGGGGTACTAACGGAATTCCTTCATGGAGCGCCCGCCACCTACATGAACTACGAATGCGCCCACTCAGGCCTTTTTCTGGTTTTTGCGACGAGCTGCGAAGTTTCCGTGCCGTTTCCGAGGAATCCATGCTTTTTACGTCGCTCCGCTTCATTGCACTCGCTGTGGCGGTCGTGCCCGCCGCCTTCGCCCTGCGGGCCGGTTCCATCCAGCGCCATGCGGGGCCCATCCAGCGCACACTTCGTGTGCTGCGCCGAACCGCTGGATTCAGCGCCGCGGAGCCAACTTTACGAGACTTTGCCGTCAGCGGCGGCCCGAAAATTTACCCGGCCGCCACTGCCGACTCTGCCAAGCCAGTGCTGCTCTACCTGCCCGGAATCGAGATGACGGGATACTCGCTGCATCGTCAGGTGCCCGATCTCCAAGTGGATTTTGACGTGCGCTGGTTGGCAAACTCTCCTGAGGATCGCACCAACTTTACTGGCCTTGCCGACATTGTGCAGCGGGCAATCGAGGACGTGCACGCCTCGGGACGTTCGTCGTACTTGTGCGGCGAGTCGTTCGGTGGTGTGCTGGCGCTGTATGTTGCGCTGCGCGACTCCCGTGGAGCGCCTGCGGGCCTTTCCGGCGTCGTCCTCATCAACCCGGCCACGAGCGTGGAGCGCTCGTGGCCTGCGCAGCTGCCGGGCGTGCTTGACGCGCTAGGTGAGCTCCCGCCGGTCGTGTCGGAGGCAGCATACATGGCGATCGCAACCCCCATCTTCAGTTGGATCTCGGGCGACCCTCTGCAGCTCGGCGGGCGCGCGGCGGACGAGTCGCTGCCCTCTGCCCTTCGCACCGCAGCCGCTCTGGGACGGCTCGCGTCGCAGCTGCCTCTGCTCACGGAGCTGCCCACGGTCTTCCCGCGCGCGACGCTCGCGTTCCGGCTCTCGATGCTGCTCGACGCCTCGCGCGCCGTCGACAAGCTCGCGCTCAGCCAGCTCACGCTCCCAGTAGAGGTTATCTCCTCGAGTGAAGATCGCGTGTTGCCCTCGACGGACGAGGCGCGGCGGCTAGCGCGGGCCCTGCCGAACGCACAGATCACGCGGCTGCGCGCCTCGGGCCACGTACCGCTCCTCGAGGCACGCGTGCGGCTCGCCAAGATCCTTCGCGACGCACGCCTGATCGAGAGGGCGCCGCGCCGCGCCAAGGATTATGTGAACGACTTCACGCTGCCGACTGCGGCCGAGTTTGCCAACGCCAGCCGTTCGCTCGCCTCGGTGCGTAAGCTCACCTCACCTGTCTGGTTGTCGACGGATGCGAGGGGGAGGCGTGTCGCCGGCCTCGGCGGGCTGCCGCCGCTCCCGAGCTTCGGGGCGAGCGTAACGGCTGAGCCGAGCTCTCCTCTCCCGGGCGCCGAGCCCGACGGCACTAGTGTGCGGCCGCCACCGGTGCTCTTCATAGGCAACCACCAGCTCTATGGCTTCCTCGACTTGCCGCTGCTCGTCGAGGAGATCCACAAGCAGACGGGCACGCTCGTGCGCGCGCTCGCCCATCCGGTCGCCTTCGGCTCGCAGGTGCGCACCCGTACCGACGGAGAGCCGCCGAGCGCCGAGCCGAGCGCCGACGAGCTCCGAGGCGCGCGCGCCGGAGGGTTTGTCGACTTTGAGCAGTTTGGATGCGTGCCAGTGAGTCCGCGCGCGCTCTTCAAGTTGCTTCGGCGCGGCGAGTCGACCCTTCTCTACCCGGGCGGCGTGCGCGAGGCGTTCAAGAGCACCAAGCAGGGCGAGGCGTACAAGCTCTTCTGGCCGTCCGCAGACGAGTCGTCCGACTTTGCACGTGTCGCGGCCAAGTTTGGCGCGACCATCGTTCCCGTCGCCGCCGTGGGCGCCGAGGATGGCTTCCAGATGCTCCTCGACGCGGACGAGCTCCTCTCGCTGCCCGTGCTGGGGCAGCGCGTCGCGCAGTCAGCCGCGCGCACCCCCGTCGGCCGGCCGGGCGAACGCTTCGTTGCGCCCGTCTCGGTGCCTCGCGTGCCCGGCCGGTACTACTTCCTTTTTGGCGCACCGATCGAGACGCGTGGCGTCGATCCCACGGACAAGGCGGCCTGTGCGGCGCTCTACGCGTCCGTGCGCGCCGAGCTCGAGGGCTGCGTCGACTACCTGCTCGAGAAGCGCAAGCACGACCCATGGGAGGCCGCTCTCCCGCGCGTCGCCGTCGAGGCCTCGTGGGACTTTGCTAAGCAGGCGCCGAGCTTTCCACTCTAAAGGTGCGTGGCGTCACGGTCGGAGGGTGCCATGTGGCTTCGCCAACGCGAGCGGCGAGTCTATGCGCAATGCGGGCCCGTGGGGATTTGGTCTAGCGTGGCGGTGCCGGGGGACCGGGGCGTTTTACTGGGCTTCTGCTGTCTCGATATGGTATAGAAAGGTTTGCTTGGGTGACTGGACACATACCTAGGTGCTAGCTGCTAGGACACGACCGCCGTCGCACCCACGCCCGTGCCACCAAGTGCCACCGCACGACCGGCGGCGCGGCGCCGGCGGGGGTTCCATTCGGAGCTTGAACTTCGGTCCGATGGCTCGGTCGACAGTCGCGGAGGTTGATAAGCCGTTTCGACGTTTAAAAAAGCGGTTGAGGTTGAGGCACACCCAGGTGATGAACGCCAAATCGGTTCTTTCATCTTTCAGAATCGATCTCCTTTTAGTCGATTCTCGGACTTCAGCGACTCTGACAACGAAGAATCTCACCCAACTCCATGCGGCGAAGCAGACCGGGGGGGCTGTTGATGATCTGCCCTGTTACCTGGGCACTGCTCCTACCCGACGTGACCTTGATGTCGCACTTCTTGGGCCACCATGGATTGATGGCCAGTGCTATTCCCGCCGTTGGGGCCGCAGCACACCTGGGTTCGCAATGGGCTGCAGCGCATGGGATGGGTGCTGCCGGTGCGGCAGCAGCGGCTAAGGCGGGTTTCATCGGGCATGCTGCCGCGGGAGTGCACGCAACGGCCGCCGGCGCGCAAGCCTCGCTCGCGGGCCTCGCCGCTACAGGGGCGAGTGCCGCCATGAAGGTCGCCCCCGATGCCTTCACCCAGTCGCTGCGAGCGCCGGACCAGAAGCCCAACAGCCGCGCTGTGGGGCGCATCCTGCAGATCGAGTGGGAGCGCTTCCAGGTCGCCTGGCACGTCCTCTCGCGTTCGGGCCAGGGCCCCATTGAGGTGGCGACGCAGATGCTCGATAAGGCGCGCAACCGCGAGCCGATCATTCGGTGGGCGCTGGGCATCTGGATCCGCGGCAAGGTCGGGCTGGAGGGGGCCGGGCAGAAGGGGCTGACGATCATCTCCTCGCTGCGTGCCCTCGAGCTCGAGATTGCCGCGCAGCTCAAGTTTGGGCTCCAGACGGCGCCATGGCGGGTGGTGCGCCTCGCGTGCTCGGCCTTCATGCTCACGCTCCTCGCCGTGCTCGCGCGCATCCCCGGCTGCGAGCCGCTCAACCGGCGCCTCTGCAAGCTCTGGCCCAAAACCGTCGAGCAGCTGTCCGCCGTCATGGAGCGCAACTTTCAGGAGGACCCCTCACGCAGCCTCGAGTCAACCACACCGGAGCGCACACGATGGCAGCGGATCCGCGACAAAGTGCTCCCGCCGCATGCGCCGCCCATTCTTGAGTTCCCAAAGGACCTGCTCACGAGCATGTTTGGCGAGCCTTTCTTCGACCCTGCTGCGGTCCCGGCCTCTAAGGCCGCGCTCGCCGATGGGCCCGTTCAGCCCATGGTTCAGCCTACATGATGTACTTGTTTAAACGAACGCCTGGCGGCAACGACTCACGCGTGGTCACGCGGCGAGGGGGGACCCTATGATAAGCGTGGCATAGCGCGGTTTCCGAGGAGGCCTCGGAAAGGGTCGTGCCTGTGTTTATATAGAAATGGCTACTCTGAACCGTGTCTTCGGCGTTGTTGCCCTTGTGCGTCTTGCCGAGATGGCAATTTAACGTGAACGTGAACGTGTATACAGACGCATACATGTAGTGAATGAACAAGCGCTCAACGCTTGACCTGTTAGACCAATCGAAAGGCATTTGCAAATCGCGATGCGGCGTCTCGTCGGGGTGCTCGTGATGCTCTGGGTCGACGCGACCGCGCCGGCATCACCCGCGCTGGCAGTGCCAGTGCCACTGCCATCTGTCGCACCTCCGCCGCCATCTCCTCCTGCGGGGGTGCTGCCACCGAGGGCGGAGGGCAGCTTGCCGCACCAACCTCTTGATCAGGAGATCAGTGAGCGCCACCTCCACCGGAGGACCGCCGAAGGACAACTTCCGACGCAACCGCCGTCGCCGCCGCCGCCGTCACCGCCGCCGCCG
>JWZX01001334.1:0-32025 GCA_001275005.1 Chrysochromulina tobinii
GAGGCCGACCGAGGGTCTGGGGGGGTCGTGTTGGATCCGGCGTCGGAGCCGTGCCACGAGTTGCCGGAAGCGGGCGAATGGGGTATGTGGGTAGCAGCGCTTGGCGCCGCCGCCCACTCCCGGGACCTGCTCTGTTGTGCCAACCGTGTGGAGGTCACCCCCTCTTAGTGAGGAAGAGCTCAGTGAGCTACCCGAGTGTGTGTTGTGTGAACGCCTGGTACGGCGCGCGGAGCGCGGCGTGAGCGTCCCCGACGAGCGCCTCCGCGCTACCGATGAGAGAGACGATGAGAGAGATCTGCCCGATCTGCTACGACGAGGCAGGCCTTTTCGAGTTGAGCTGCGGCCACAGTTTGTGCCGTGTCTGTGCGTTGTCGGCCGACGATGCCGGGTTCGAGGCATGCCCCCTGTGCCGCAGTCCTCACCTCCTCAATCCGCAAGTACTCGCAGAGCGCAGGGAGCGCTACCTATCCGACTACGCCGCTTGGCGCGCGGGGATGGCCCCCGGCGTCATCGTAGGTTCAGTCGAATCCATCACTGCTCCTGCGCGTCCGAGCACACCACACCACATGATTGGTATCATGCACGTATCCTCTGCTGGCGACCTTTTCCTCCTCGACCATGCCACGTGGGCCGAGGAGCAGGCGGCCAACGCGGAGAAGACAGCAGGCGCGAAGAAGGCGGCAGGCGCACAAGCCACGCTGGAAGAGGCTAGTGCCGTCTTCTCAGGCGTGCAGAATCTCTCAGATGAGCTCAAGAGCTTAGAGCTACAGCTCAGAGAAGACGTAGACGCCAAGTTACACGCGGCTCTCTCGACGCTCGCAGTCATCGACGAGGAGTAGGAGGCCGTGCAGAGCTCCAGGGAGTGACGTGGGTGGGGGGGTCGAGGTACGGTAGTAGCTACGGCAGCATACATTATATTGCGCGCTCTTCATGTTGAGCGCTCGAATTCGGAATTGTTTCGTCGTGCCGCGATCGGCGCGCCCTTCCACTCTCGTGGCAGATGCCCGAATAATGCCCGATGTGCTCGAAAGATGACTGATGAGTTTCCAAGTTTCCGCACGGCGTTAATCTTCATCGTTCTTGCGACCGCTCGGTGTCAGTCTGAGTGCTTACTGAGTCTCCATGGTTATGACTTATGTATTCGGACACGATGTGTCGATGACCATGTCTCCATGATGTGTCGTCGTGTCCGACCGCAGCTCCGCAGGCGCGGATCAGGGCTGACCGCGGTCAGCTAGAGAAGCTGCTCTAAGTTTCCACAGATCTCCGATCATATCTATTTTTAGTTGTCGAACGTCGGTGCATCACTGCATCTAAAAGAAGGATATCTGAATCCGACCTGGGGCGCGGGCGGCCGCGCCGAGAGAGGCGCGGGATGGCGAACAGGCCTCGAGGCCGGTCGGCGGGTCGGGCCGGGTCCGGGCGATCTCGCATACATCTCCGATCTCGGACGATCGTAAAAGGATCGGATCGGCGGGGACGATCGGACGCGATGCGACGATCGGGCCTCGTGAACAACCCCGCCGGGCCAACCCGGGCGAACGGGCCGAGCGAACACAGCACTCACAGGGCCGGTATCGGCGAAGTGATAAAGCGAAAAGCCGTACGGTACGCACATGAACCGACAAAGTGGCCTCAGAGTGGATTCTCACTGTCCCTGCGGCCTGCGCACTCCGCTGTCGACCTGTTGCACTTGCACACACATCTCACATGTCCGGTTCTACCGCTTTCCACGCAAACACTCAGACCGCACCGCCCCCCGTGCTCGCGCCTCATTACTTCTTGACTGCCTTGGTGAGGCTCGCCTTGGCCGCGGCAGCGCGCTCCTTGGCCTCCTTGATGCGATCACTCATGGTCTTCTTCTTGGCGGTGCCACCTGCCAATGACTCGTCATCCAGCTCGTCATCAAAGCCGCCCGCGCCGGCACCGCCTCCGCCTGGCATGCCATTGGACCGGTCGTCATGGAGCAAGGCCACCTCGGCCTTGAGGGCGGCCTCCTTGACCTGAAGCTCCTCGATCTTGCGCGCGCTACTCTGCAGCTGCTCACGCATCTCCTCGCGCTCGAGGCGCGCCTGCATCAGCTGCGACTGCAGAGCATCGAATTCGGCCTGCTGGGGGGTGAGCGGAGGCGGCGGGGGCGGGGGCGGCGGCGGGGGCGGAGGCGGCGGCGGAGGCGGAGGCGACGCCAACTTGAGCGCTGCCAGCTGCGAGGCGAGGCTGTCCCTGTCGGCCGTCGCCTTCGTCGCACGTGCCTCTGCTTCCGAAGCCGCGAGCTCGGCTGCTTGCAGCCGCTGCTGCAGCAGCTCGGCCGCTCCGAAAGCGGCCCCCCCCTGGCGAGCTGCGGCGAGCTCAGCCTGCGCCGCCTCGAGCGCCGCCGCGTGCTGCTTCTTGAGCTGCTCGATCGCCGCTTGCTGGGCCGTCGCCTTAGCCTCGAGCATTGCAGCTTGCTCTGCCTGAACCGCGGCGAGCGCTTCGGCCGCCTCCTGCTTCGCCTTCTCGAGTGCGGCAGCATGTGCCGCGTCGGCGGAGGCGGAGAGGGCCTCGATGGCCGAGGCTCGCTCTTTTTGGAGCTGTTGCGCCTTCGCCTGCTCCGCCTGCTGCGCCTTTTTCAGCTCAGCCTGATGCTCCTCCTTTTGCTTGTCGAGCGCCGCCTTGGTGGTCGCAGAGGTCGCCGCCTGGTGCTCCTCCGCGGCCTTCTGGAGGGCGGCCGCGACCGCCGCTGCTGTCTTCTGCTCCGGCGGCCGCTAGCTTCGCCTCCAGTGCCGCGAGGCTCTTCGTCGCCGCCGCCAGAGCTTCGTCGCCACCCTGCGCGGCCGCCGCGGCCGCCTCGGCCTTGGCCTTTTGTGCGGCCGCATCTGCCGCGGCGGCCGCCTCGGCCGCGGCAAAGGACAAGGCCGCCTCGGCCTCCCGACCACACTCTTCTTTGGCGGCGGACACCGCCGTCGCCACCGCCTTCTCGAGCTCCTGCGCCGCCGCCTCCTGCACCGCTCGCACAGCCGCCTCCAGATCGGCCTGAGCCTTTTGTGCGACAGCCTGTGCGGCCGCGGCCGCCTCCTCCCTCACCGCGGCCGCTGCGGTCTCGCCCGCCGCGCCCGCGCTGTTGATGGCCGCGGCGGAGGCGCCCGCGGCACGCGCCGCCTCTACGTCCGCCTTGGCCTGGGCCAGGGCCGCCTCCGCCTCGCGCGCTGCCGCCTCCGCCTGCGCCTTCGCGCGCGCCTCCGCCGCTTTCGCCGCCTCAGCCGCCTCGGCCTTCACCGAGGCCAACTGAGCGGCCGCCTGCCCGGCTGCCTTGCGCTCAGCCTCGAGCGCCGCGCTCGCCTTTGCGAGCTCGTCTCGCAGGGAGATCACCTCGGCGCTCGCCTTTGCGAGCTCGTCTCGCAGGGAGATCACCTCCCGCTTGGCGGCCTCCGCATCGCCCGAGGAGGCCGCCGAGGCCGTGGCGCCCGCCTCCTGCAGCGCGTTGAGCTCCTCTTGCAATCGCTGGCTCCTCCGGAGCTCCTCCTGCAGCAGCGCCATGCGAGAGGCTGAGAGCTTCTTGAGCTCCTCCTCGCGCTCGGCCGCAGCCTCTGCTGCCTCCGCCAGGGCGCTCGCAACAGCGCTCGCCGACGCGCTCGCCGCCGCGGCCGCCTTGGCCTCCGCCTGCGCCGCCGCCGCTTCGGCGGCTTTCAGGCTGGCCGCAGGGACCATCTCCACCTCTCCCGCTTGCGCCGCCGCCTTTTTGAGCTCCACCATCTCCGCCTCCGCCGCCTGCGCCGCCGCTTTGAGCTCCGCCAGGGCTGCCTCGGCCTGAGCGCCGGCCTGAGCGCGCTCCGCTGCCTGCTGATCGAGCGCGGCACGGAGGCGCTCAATCTCCTCGGCCGCGGCCGCGACGGCGGCACTGTCGACGACGGCGCCGCCGTTGCCATGGCCGTTGGCGCCGTCGTTGGTCGGTACACCTCGCTCCTTGATCGCACTCACAAGCCAAGCATACTGCTCCTTTTTGACGTTCCACTGCTGCTGTACCTGCTCCAGCAGCTCGCTCATCTCGCGCACCTGCAGGGAGCCGGGCGAGCGAGGCGCAACGCGAGCCGGTCCAGTAAGGAGGAGGGCAAGGTGGCTCCCACTCATGCATGCGCGCGGCCCTCGCGGCGCACCTCATCCTCGTGCTGCTTCTGGAGCGCGATCATCTCGTCGTTGACTTCGGCCGCTCGGGCATCCGCCGCCTTGAGAGCTTCCTTGCTCTCCTGTCTGGCATCTGCAACTTGTTTTTTCGTCGAGTCCCTTGCTTCTTCTAGCTCGATCGTCACCTTTTGCAACGAGGAGAGCAATACGGCAACCTGCTCCGACTGCTGCTCGAATTGCTTCTTGAGCGAGGTATCGAAGGCCTTCGTGGGCGAAAAGGCACCCAAACTTTTCCTCATGCGCGGTCCTTGAGGTGTGAGCTGCGGGTCAATAGAGCCTCTTCCTGAGGAGCAGCGATGAGCAGTCTCGCAGTCGGTGGGCAAGACTTGTTGTGTGGGGAAAAAAACTTTCCACACACCTCTCACCGTGGGGTGCGAAGTGTTTCTTTTGAAATCTTGTAATCAAGTCCAGAACCTATTTCCATGCTCTACAAGTATCGTTTTTAGATGCACAACGCCGTGGCGCGGCGAGCCTTCCTCGACGCGTCTATTTGCCTTCTGGGCGTCGCCACCAGCAGGCCAGCACGAGGTACGACCGAAGATGCAACTGCAAAGCAGATTGGGCGATTAGCTGCAGCAGTGCGAGGACCAGGCGACGCAGGCCTTTCGGCTTGGGGACAGCCATGGAGCAATGGCTGCGCTTGGTCAGCGCCCGCGGCACCTGTTGAGCGTGAAGCTGTGCTGCCGCCGTGGCTCGAGGGGCAGTGGAAGGTCAATTCTCGGCTCGAGTCGGTACGATTTCCAATGGGTAAGCAGCTGCTCTCCGAGTCAACGCCAGGTGTGAGAATGGTCTCCATATTGCAGCTGCCAAACATCGGCAACGAGCCGACGTTTGCGTTGAGCTTCCGCGTCGACGCGGACGGCACGGTGCGCGCCGATCGAGCCGCGAACTCGAAGACGGTGCTCGAAGCCTTCTGGGCCGATGCGCGCGTGCTGGAGACGACGTCAGCCAAGGGCGGCCGGCTGTTGCTGCGCTACGAATCGCCTACGAAGACGCGCAAGAATGCGCAGCAGACGGTGGACGTGCGCCTGTGCTCGTCCGAGGGCGGGCCGGTCGCGCCTCCACAGGGGCATGCGACGGCGCCGAAGCCTCTGCTGCGGCCCGACTTGACAGTTGGAGAGCTTCTGCTCCGAGCGCGAGGTGACGGCGACAGCGGGCAACCCCCGGGTGAGTGGATCGTTGCAGAGGTGTACCAACAGGAGAATGTCGAGCAGGGCACGCGCAGCGAGTACCTCGTGCTCACGGCGTACCGGCGCGCCGACACCACTGATGCCATTCCGAGGACCGTGCTGAGCAAGCAGCGCGTGGCCGCCTTTCTCTTGCCAACCGATGGTGCGTACTTTGAGTCCTTGGGCAAGCCTGTCGCTCTGTACGATTACTCCTACTTGATGACGCGTGTCTCGCATTGATATTACGAATCGAAATTGTTCACAAACTCCGCTCGCATGAGCTCATCTGAACGAGACTAAACATACTTGGACTAGGGACCCTAACGAAAATCTGCCACCCGAACCAGACGTCCCGACCCTGTTGTACCTGTGAACCCCGACCCGCAATACATGTCCTGAATCATGAAGCTTCGCGGAGACAATATTCATGCAACGCTGCCCACGGCACTAATTTCTGCGTCATCAGCGGGCTGCAGCCACAACCGATACCGCAGCCCATTCCAAAATCTTCTCGACCACTGACGGATTGGCCATCAGCGCCGGAACGGCGACCAGCGTACACAGCACGCTGCTCAGGACGATTGTCCGTAAGGTGCCCGGAACCCGCTCGGTATCGCAGGTGGTGCCCGCCACGTGATTCGCGTGGAATTCGAACGCTGTCCCATTGAACGCTTGCTCGACCTCACACTCATCTGCCGGAGGCCGAAGGAGCACAAACTCCGACCATACATCCCGCATGCGGATCGGCGCTCTTTGTCGGAGAACTCGGGTACCACCATAATTCGCCGGCTTGAAGGCCGCGGCTATCGTCAGCAATGCTGCCGTGGTCAGAAGCTGCAGCAAGTGATTCAGCATCGCGATGTTGCGAGCGCCGATGATTGAGTGTGAAAAGGGCTGTTAATAATCGGTACATGTTCCGGTTCCGAGTAGTACAATTGTGGTAGTGCCACAGACAGCAGAAATTAAAACAGTGCCTGTCTGCAACCGCTCAATTCACTGTAACACAGAGCATGATGCACGGAGGAGAAAAACTGATGCGACTCTCCCGCCAGCTCTCCCGGTACTCCGACCCCTCCAGCACCACACAGAATCAGAAACTCAGCTCAGAGTTCCACACACTCACACTACCGACACCTCACACACGTCTCCGACATCATTCTCCTTAGCATTAGCATTCTCCCCTGTTCCGTTACCCCAACCAAGCTCCCCACGGCCGCACCGTGGCGCGATGGGCCGAGGTCAGGCCGAGGTTGCCTGGATTCCGCGTACGCGCACACACACACTCACTCACTCACTCATCGAGCGCTCGCATCAGATTGCGCCATCTCGGCGTCGCGAGAACTTTACACAAAGACAATCACGCGATCGCTCTCGTCTGTCGTCTGCACACTTAGAACTGCTCTGTAGTTGTGTCAGCCTCGACATGTAGCGCCTTGTATGAGCTCCTTCCGTTCCGTTTCACGGTGCTCACCAACGGATCACCAACAAAAGATCAAGATCGCATCAGCATGCCTGATTGTGACGCTGGCTCAGATAAACCTGTTCTTTGCATTGGTTCTTTGCCAGATCAATCTACAAGTATGTTTCGACGCTTGTCATGGATGGATGGGCATCAGATGAGAGCCCCAGATGAACCTGTTCTTTGCCAAAGACGTGCCGCGGCGGAAGAGTGCTTGATCTGGTTTGGGGCCCTCCGGGTGGGCCTTAGCCATTGCCTTTAAGAATGCGTTCGAAGCCCGAACCTTGTCAAACGGCGCCCCTTGCTCAATGAGCCAAATGAGTGCCTGTTGTTGCGCGTTCGCTGCCGCCTTGATCGAGGCCATGGAGGTGATTGTGCAGCCACGCTCCTTGAGCCACGCCATCGACTTGATCCGACCGTGGTACGCTGCAATATTCATCGCATTCTCCGGCAGTGCGCAGCACCCTTGATCTGGACCCGGATCTGGATTCAGCTGCGTGTGGGCCCATCTGAGCAGAGCCAGATTGCCGTGCTTTGCTGCGGCATTCATGGTGCCATCACCCAAAGGCACTCCACGGGCATGTAGCCACTTGACGCGGGCGATCGGCATGTGAATGATGCCCCCTGGCTGACTGTTGCCGACGAGCTCATCGAGTAGCCCCTCCGAGTAGCCCCAAAACTTCTTTGCTTCATGCCGATTGAACGTTTGGGTCGGCTCGTCAGCGGCAGCCGAGCAATTGAGCAGCTTCTCACCTCGCAGGGCCAGTTTTTGGAGAATCCACTCTAGGTACTCAAATGGCCGGCAGTGGAAGGGGATGCGGGAAGCGGACAGAAAGGCCACGCGCGAAATGGGGCATCCCAGCTCCACGCAAAGTTCGAGCATCTGCATGGTCTCCGCGTGAGACATGCAGTCGGACTCCATAACGAAGCCGAGAGTGTTCAGCGTGCGGCCCTGGTCGTCCATGGAATCCTGCCACGTGGCCTCTGAGGGGTACTCGCTCACGAGGAACTTGAGCATCTCCGCCTCACCCGCGGAGGCAGCGGTCGAGAGGGCACGGGACGGGATCCAAGCTTCGCCTGAGCGCGCCTTCATCCACTTGAAGGCTTCGATGCATCCGCTCTCGATGACAGCGTCAAGGCAAAACGAGCATGCCCACTGGCGATCCTCGTCGCCGGGATAGTCTTGCATGTCGTCTGAAACCGCGAAATCGGTCCACAGGTGGCGTCCCTGCGCGTCGAGAAACTCGAGCAGAGGCAGGATGCGCTTGTCTCCAATCCGACAGGCCGCATACATCGCCCGTCCGGTCACAGGGCACCCATCTTTCACCATCCACTCAACCACAGCGAGCTCGTTAGCAGCAACGCATTCGATTGCGGCCACCAGAGCAAACGGGTGCCACGGCATCTTGTTCGCACGCCACATTTGCATGTCATCAATCGACGCGGGCCACCCTGTTTGAATCGCACTCGACCAGAGCTCCCCCGCCTTCTCCACAGGCATCTGGGACAGGTCGCAGCCTTCGTCTACGAGCCACTTGAACTCGGGGCTGTCGCAGCCCATTTCGGAAAGCGTGGACGCGGCGGTCTCCGCAGTCAGCTCACCGCCTAGCCGGTGGGCGATCTTCATGGCGTCGAGGGTGGACTCGTCGCATCCGCTGTTGCCGTGCGGGTGATAGTTGCACATCACTACGCCTTCGACTGCCTTTTTCATCGGTGCACCCACTTCAGCAAGCCATTGAAGCACGGCGCGGCGGCGAGCGCACCCGACAGTGGCTGCAGCGTAGGCAACCCACTCGTTGATGGGGCATCCCATCGAGTGCATCAGCTTGATCGTTGCAAGGTGGCCATGTGAAGCAGCATCGTACATGGGATGCTGGCCCCACTGGCAACCCATCTCCCTTGCTGCAACGATGAAGTCGTCATGGCCCCAACGAGCGGCTGTACGAATCGTGCAAGAGGGGTCGTGGCCCAGGCATGCGGGGGCTGAGGTGTGCTCCTGCACGCTCGCGCAGCAGACGCTTCGCTCAAAGGGACAGCCATTCTGCCGCGCGTAACGGAGCACGCCGATCGCGTTATGGTGTGCCGCCGCACGGCACAGAACGTCGGTGGTCATGCGATGTGGATACGGGCAGCCAAGACCGTTGGCCCATGAGAGCAGGCTCATGTTTGATGCCAGGTCCCACACGGCCGTACGCAGCTTGAGCTTCAGTGCCTTCCGTACATCACGCCAACGCCTGCATGTGAGCACCAGCGGCAGAGTGCACGTGATGTTGCTCACACTCTTCAAGATCTCACGCCAGTCATCGTCGGAGAGATCGTGAATGGTAGTCGGCTCGCTTTTGTCCATGCGGAGAACGAGCAACAGCGCCTCGGCATCATCATAGCCATCACACATCGGTCCTGTCACGTGTGGTTTGCGTGCGCGCGGCGGAGCCTGAAGTTGCGTATTTACCAGCAAAGCATGCAAGCCG
This sequence comes from Chrysochromulina tobinii, assembly GCA_001275005.1. Lineage (NCBI taxonomy): Eukaryota > Haptophyta > Prymnesiales > Chrysochromulinaceae > Chrysochromulina > Chrysochromulina tobinii. The sequence continues at coordinate 9,261 of JWZX01001334.1, forward strand.
ACTTTTGTGAACGGAAGAATGGTAATCGCTATGATCTCGCACTGCGCGTTCTTTGTGCATGCATGCTCGCAACAGCACATCAACTTTGCATGCATGCTCGCAACAGCACATCAATGAAAAGCCACATGCCTGCCACCATGCAAGCCAACGAGGCGCAGCCGTTGCACAATTTATCGTATGACCTGAGCACGTACGAGCGAGTGATCGTGGTGGCACGCCATGCGGAGAATGTCTCATGGGTCGCGGGCGTCGCAGCGAGCTGGGCGACGGGCGACGCGGGGCAGACAGGAGCCGTCGAGGCTCGAGGCCATGCAGGCGGCGAGGAGGGCGGCGAACAAGTCGGTGACACTACCGGCGACACTAGCAGAGCCGCACTCGGAGACCGTTGGAAAGGCACAACGAGAGCGACGGGGCACGCAGCGAAGCCCGCCGTCTTCGTGGTCTATGAGAAAGCCAACCCACACAGCCGCTACAACGTGCCCGTCAACCGCGGCGCTGAGGCGTCGGCGTATCTCAAGTATGTCCTCGACCACTACGACGGCCTTCCGCGCTGGAGCTTCTTTGTCCACGGCAACGAGTCGTCTTGGCATCACGACGGCAAGCTCGGCGAGCGGCTCGCGCATGCGTGGCGGCTTGCGCGAGAAACCGGCCGGCCGTATGTCGAGATCAATAATTACCGGCAACGGATTGGCCTCGACAAGGCGCGTGGACCGCTCGTTGGTGCAGGCGAGCTCGAGCGCGAAATGAGCGCCGCGCAGCTCGAGGCGTGGCGGCGTGAGTACCTCGAGCCCCACGTCGACTTTGGGCGAGCGAACGCCGACTGGGTCCGTGGCTCAACGTGCTGTGCCCAATTCTTAGTGCGGCGCGAGCAACTCATGCAGTACCCGCGACCCTTTTACGAGCGGCTGTACGCGTGGAGCATCGAGCCCGGCCACGAGGGCCCCGTGGTGGGGCGCTACCTCGAGTTTGCATGGCATGTGATTTGGGGCGACGATGAGGCGCGTCACCCCGACCGGAGCCAGCATCTGTGCGGGCGAGGGCACGCTCGACTCTGCACGAGGTTTGAGGTGGCAGCACGGCGTGAGCAGATGCTCGACGAGGACGAAGACGACGGAATGCAGGACGAGTTGTGAGGGATCAGGAAAACAAATGGAAGAAGCGAGCTGTGTGCGCCAGTCCATGGCCCAGTCGCCGCGCCAAGATATGAACCACGGACTGAATTCGAATGAAACATTTCGGGCGCATGCAGGTGCTAAGTTAACAGCAGAAAACGGGAGCCGCTCGTCTCAGTCACATTACAGTCACATCACCAATACAGGCCAATCACTCCAGTCTAACTCCAGTCTAGACCCCTTTGCCAGCGAAACCAGACCCAGGCATAGTACCATCGAATCCTGCGCCCAAGACGCCCATCCGATCGTGCGCGATGAAGACGCCCTTGCTGACGTTGACGTCGTGAATCGTGCATAGCCTCGGACGCACCACGAGGGGCCGTCTTGACGCAAACCCGGGCGGCGCATCCTTGCACTTGTCCGCCCAATGGATGTTGACCGCAAAGATGGCGCGAGTGTTCACGAGGTGCTTGCGCCATCCGCTATTGCGCACACACTGCTCGCGCGGCATCCAGGAGTTGGTGCACGTCACCTTGTACGCATTCTGCGGCAGCTTCCAGCGCATGCTCCCGAACGTGTGCACCTCCGCCATCGGGGCCGAGTGCAGGAGGTCAAACAGGTCTTCATGAGGACCGGGGCGCGCTGCGACCGACCACGAGCCACCAGGCGCAATTGTCGGCCGCGCGAAGATGAGATGCTCGTCCAAGTCGAGAGTGAGGGCCCACGAAAACTCCTCATGTGCAGCCCGATGCACGCAGTCGTTGTTCGCCCAATTTTGGCCACGCTGATGCATGCGTAGAGCGTTCACCCATTCCATACAGAGCAGTGTCACACGCGGGTGCACGCCTACGGCCAGCGTGCGGGCGGGTGAGCCCCCGCCGCACCTTGTCAGGTAGATGAAGGCATGCGAGACGCCACGCGCAGCGTGATAGTCGAGCAGGTCCCAGACAGCGAATACACCCACCTCATTGTAAAGAGGGGCGACGCACAGCGCAATGCTGCCATGAAGGCTGCTCGGGCTTCTCGGGCTGTCTGCGTGTAATGCGTGAAGAGGAGCACGATAATGCTGATTTGTTACCACATGGTCCGTTGGCGCTGCCGCCGTCGGGCATATCATGACGAAAACATTCGTCGAATAAACGCCAACGTCGTCCACGGACTGCACCCGGCACGCCAGTGAGTGGTCGATGGCTTGCGCAGCAGCGTAGACGTGCACTTCCCAAGGTGGCACGAGATGCATGCTATGCGGGGTCGTATGGACCAGTCTGGCAGCGGGAGGCCTCAAAGGGCTTTGACTCAAAGCGCCGCTGCAGACGTGCAGCTTGCATGATGGCACTAGTGTGTGATTGCTCTGCCGACTGCGCGCTGGTGCGATGACGTAGCTCTGGCAGCGCGGCTCAGCTGAGCATAACAACTTGCAATAGTGCTCGGCGCTGCGGTTGGAAGCGGGCTTGAGGCTGCCAATGGCCACCAGGTGCTTCGGCCCGAGGCTGGGCCAATGCGGATACGTCACGAGTGGCAAGACTTCTTCGCACATAACAACTGTGCAATTTGTGCTTTTTCCACAGGCAAAGCTGCATGCTCGTCTCGTATGAATGCATGCAGGCAAGATGATGTAAGAAAGAAGAAAAGCGCTGCGCAAAGCGCTCGACGCAGCCCAAGTTTGATGTACCGGTAGTTTCGCCGAGATGGCCAATTAACGTGAACGTGATGTAGTTTCGTTTTGCCAGAATCGGCCGTCGAAGTCGCGCGTGTCGCCATGATGAGGCTCTATGCATTCCTCCTGCTCACGCAGCTAGCCACTTGCAAGGGAGGTGGCTCGGTGCACGACATTTTCGACGGCACATTCCAGCAGATTGTGGATCCACTTGTGAAGGGCTACATCTTCGACAACTACGGACAGTTTGCTGCCTCACAACTGACGTTTCGCAGCCTGAAGACCCATCTCGCTGCACACACTGACTACACATACGAGCAGTTGTCGGAGGACTCGCGATCTGAGATCATAGAGGAGGTTACGGATGAGATTGCAAACAACTGCAATATGGGCGAGGTCGAGCTGGAGGAGTGCAAAAAACGTATTGGTTACCAGGTGCCTTCAAAGACGTCGCGGGATGAATTGTAAATAGCCGAGTAGGGTTTTGCTGGTTTCCACCAGTTAACAAAGAGCGGAGAGCGTGTGCTGCGTTGATGATCGCTCTAGTCAGTAGTCTGATGTGCTCTACACGAATTCGAGACGGGCCGCACCACCTTGGAGCCGATGTGGCGTGGAGACACGCACCAGCGGCCCCGACGCCCCACACGGCAGCCTCGCTGACGCATGCTGTCGCTTTACTTTACCGGGCCTTAACGTACCGAAGAAAGAACGCCGCGCACATGACGTAGAGCGCGCCGGCGATGTTGACGGCGACGTATCCGCTGCTCGAGTAGTGATCGGGGCTGGTCGTCCATCCAAAATAGGCAAGCAGCGGCGCGGCGATCAGCGGCCCGCTCGTGCTCCCGAGGAAGGCAGACACGCCCCATACCCCGAGGCCTTGCGCGGCACTCTCGAACGACTGCGCGGCCGAGCGAGAGCCGCAGGCAGAGCACAGGTCAGCGGAGCAGGGAGCACGGCGGCGCGAGCACGGGGGCGCGAGCATGGCGGCGCGAGCATGGCGGCGTGAGCATGGCGGCGGGTGGTCCATGGCACACAAACGCGAGGTGGTCCTCGCCTGCACGCGCGTGCGCGCGCGAAGAGGAGGGCGAGAAGAGGACAGCAGCGGTGGTGGGCGTACCGGCAGCGTGTCGCACGCTAGGGCATAGTCGACCGACAGGAAGACGCCGTTGCCGATGCCGTAGGCGACGCCGAGGAGATTGACGTTGCGAAGGCTTGGTGATGTGGCGTACCCTAAGTACGTGATCGCCATGAAGCCACATGCCGTCCAGACGAGCGGCTTGCGCCCGTATTTGTCCGACAGATGGCCACTCGGGATCGCGACGACGGCGGCGGCGAGCTGGCCGATCATGGCGAGGAGCGAGGTGCAGTACGTGGGATCGTCGACTCGCTGCACGTCGCGCAGCATGAAAAGCACGAACGCCTGCAGCGAGACCCCCATGTAGTAGAAGGTGCGCGTCACAAACACCCAAAAGAAGTCCGGGTGGGCCACGAGGTCTAGCGAGTACGACGCAAATAGCTCGCTCCAGCTCCACACACTCGCCTCGCGGTGCGGCTTCTCGCGTGCCACGAGGCACGTGAGGCCAATGGTCAGCACGACGGCGACGCAGTAGATGGCATACGCGTGCACCGTCGAGAGCACGAACCCAAAGAGGGCAAAGCCGGTCAGCGCGCCGAGCATACTCATCGTCGCCATCGTGCCACTGGCACGCCCTATATGCGAAGCTGGGATTAGGTCGGGCAGGAGCGCCGTCCAGCACGCGTAGCTGCGTCGGTCGCACGAGCGGTGCATAGGTCAGTCAGCGGCAGTGTGCGCGCGCGTCAGGGAGGAGTGCAGGGTGAGGAGAGGAACACAGCTTTGCCTGTGCGCACACCTTATGTTCAGGCCGGAGATGGCTATTGTCAGCGCCGCGATGAACATGTATCGCAGTCGCAGCTCGCGCGTGGCGAGCATCGCGACGTTGCCGACGCATGCGACGACGCCACCTAGCACCATGAGCGGTCGCCTCCGACCATAGGGAGACAGTGAGCGGTCGGAGAGGTAACCCACAGCCGGCGAGAGGAGCTGGGTGATGCCCGTGCAACCGAGCATGACGCCAAGCATCATGGCGTGTTGGTCGCGAAAGAGGTGGACCGCCTCGGAAGGCAGGACGATGACGCCGAGAGTGCAGCACACCAGGCTGTAGGCGAAGGCAAAGGCGTTGATCGCCATCAGGAAGCAAGTGGACGGTATGGCCTCTTGATCGTCGACATCCTCCTCGAGATCGTGATCTGATGCTGCTCTGCAGCCCGCCTGTGCAACCGGCGCGTACAGGGCTGGCGAATGGCCGCCTTTGGCGTACGGCATGTGCGCTTCCCCGACTGAATCTATCAATCACACACAGAGACACTTTCTCACGAAGCGCAACTTTTTGCGCACATGCGGATCGGATGGATGTGCAAAAACAGTCCTGCTCACGGCTGGGCGCGGAGTGAGGTTGTTCTGTCCTTTTTCTTGTCTTCGATTAAAAACGCCGTTTCTGTTCATGTTTTAGATGAAAAACGCCCTTTCCGTCCTCGCCAACCAATTATTCGCGTCGCCCGTTCGCTCCCAAAATTCGCACGAAAGCCCACGCACAACCCCAGCATCACCAGTCCACGCTCATGCCGATCAACACGCTGGACGCCCTCGCGGACATCGCCGCACAGACGCTGAACATCTCGCTGCCCGATTCCCCACAGGGGAAGCCCTTCCTCGACGCCGCGCAGGACCCTGCCGCGCTCCTCCGCGCGGTTCGCAAGAGCCTCAACCTCACGCAGCGCGAGTTTGGCATCCTTCTCTCGCCCAAGGCGACCTCGCCGATCTCGCCCTCCGTCATCTGCCAGCTCGAGGCGGGCCTGCAGACCGTCCCGCCGCTCGTCTACGAGCGCGCCATGGCCGTCGCCGTCGCTGCGGAGCACCTCGGCCAGCATCTCGCGGCCAAGGAGATGAACGGATGCGACGCCGTGAGCGCGCTCAAACGTCTGGGCCCGGGCTGCATCGAGCAGCTCCAGCCCTACAAGGAGGCGGCCTCGCCCAGCGACGAATTGGCCGACCTCGTCACCGAGTACCTCTCCATCGTCACCAAGCGCCGCCACTCGACGGGGGGGCTCCCGCCCGGGCGCGCGCGGCCCGTACCGCAAGCTGTCGAAACTCTCGGCTCGCGACCTGTCGTCGGCGGCCGACAGCACTCCCTCCGCAGTCCCGGCCGAAGCCATCCCAACGCCGCCAGCTCTCATGTTCCAGCCATCGGGCGAGCTCTCAGAGACGTCCTCGTACTGCTCGACACCCAACTCCTCGGTGGGCTCGATCGTCTCCGACGTTGGCTCAGACCGCTCGCGCCCAAGCACGCCGAGCGGCGGCGCCGGCACGCCAATGGCGTGGATGAAGCGACCGGCGGATGAGGCGCTCGCCGCGGCGCGATCGCCCGAGGTCCTCGTGGCGCTCCGCCAGCTCATGGCGCAGAATGAGCTGCTGATCCAGGAGAACAAGCGCTTGCGGTCGATGATGCCGCATGCACCGCCCACGCCGCCGGCGGGTGCGACGCTGAGCAGCGCAGCTGCCTTGGCCTTCTCTTCCAGCGCGTTCGCTGTCTGAGGCGAGAAACTTGTTTCGCTGTTTGTGTAGAGCACGGTCTATTCGCGCGCAGTCCTGCAGGCATCGAGACGCACCGGGGCCCCCGCATGTCCTGGTGACTTCAGAGAGACTATTTGGCAGTGTGCATGTGGAAGAGTTGTTTTGCCGTGCAGAGATGCATATTAGTGTTCCACTATGCCATGCGTTTATACGTAATTTGTCCTTCAGGATTCCAGTAACAGTCTTGATGGTAACAGTAAAATGTAAATTTTAGTAAATTGCAATACGGCCTCACAGGTAACCGATCTCAGTTTTTTCCGTAAGGCGATAATGCCGGATACGATGTGCCTGACGTCCAGACCGCTGTAACTGAGACGCCCCGGGGGCTGCGCCCTGCGCGCTTACTCGGGCCACGCTAAGCCACGCTACGAGAACAGGCTCAAGAGTTTCAGGAACATGGGTCTGTAATCAATTAGTAATCAATGACTCAAGCTGCACGTGCTGGCACAACAGAGAACACGGTCCTCGGTCGGCTGTTAAAACCACCCAGTGAGGGCAGGTTTGACGTATGATGACGGAAGCAACTAGCAAGCACGACCACGGAACTCTCGCATGTCGCAACACCAACAGACATCGCAACAGGCCAACGAGCCAACTTCCAAAGATCCAACGGCGGGCTCGTCCAAGAACTAACTTGTCGAAGCCAGGGGTCGAAGATTTGTAGGTGTACTATGTAGGCCGGCCTGTAGCGTACGAGTACGTACACGGTAGGCCCTTTGAGGACCTGTGAGGTGACGAAACGCTTGCGCGTGGCGCCGCGCCTCCCCCCACACTGTAAAGACTGAGCGATCCCAGGAGCTGGAAGGCAGCGGTCGACTGGCAACTGAACAAACCCGCGGGGCTTCCAGATGTTCTACAGATGACGGCTCTGATTGCATGTGATGATGGGCCCAACTTGCCTATTTTCAAAGAGAGCCAAGCACTCCCCTTGAAGAGGCCTCAATGAAGATGACTGAACACGCGCCGCTCTCCGCCGACAGGAAAGCTCGATTGCCATCTCCACTAGCTTTGCCTGCTCGTCCGCCTCTAGCTGCTCTCTCGGCGAGTGCCAATTCCGCTCGTGGCACGCAGAAGCGTCCGGGCAGCATGGATGATGCAAAGGCGACGACACCCACGACAAGCAGTGCAGCAGCTCCAAAGACGCAAGGCAACAACACGTCCCGAGCGTCGTCTCCTCGAAGCAATCCCTCCACCGGTCGGAGCAGCGATGAAGAAGCTCCGACCGGCGGAGGCACAGCCACTCGCCGCGCACCATCGCCACGAGCAACGGCAAACCGCGCGCCTTCGCCTCGTACGCCGTCCAGCCGTGCTCCGTCACCACGGAAGCTCGTCGGGCCCTCGAACCGTGGTACGCCACGGCGTCCTCGGACCGAGTCGGTCGATCAGGCGCAGGCACCGGCGGCCCTTGACGATGAAGCCGCAAAGCTCCATCATCAACTGATGGCCTCTGAGGAGAAGGCCGCTCGGCTGGCAGAGCGCGAGCAGGCGCTCGAGGCGAAGCTGCTAGAGATCGAGCGTGAGCGCGAGACTGAGCGGCACGAAGCGGAAACACGCTTCGAGGATATGAAAGCCTTCATGAAGGGTATCTGCGACAACCTCAAGGCTGCCAACACTGAGCTCAACGAGCGTCTGGCCGAGTTGCTTCAGGCTACGAAGTCGCCGTCGCACTGGCTGTCGATGCAGACGAAGAGTGTCCTGGGCGCACAAGAGGAGACGATCCAACGGCTGCACGCGGAGAATGCGCAGCTGCGTCTACGCCTCGCCCCGCCCCGTAAGCGCTGCCTCAAGGAAGGTCCTTCCCTCGAGACGGACGAGATGACGCCGATATCGGCGGGTGAGGGCGGCGTGGAGGCGGACGCTTTGGGAGAGGGCGGCGAGGGGGCGGGCACGACGCGCCGCGAGTCACGATCACCCGGCGCGCGCGCGCTTGCAGAGGCGGAGAAGCAGGCTGACGTTCAGGCGGAGGCTGGCAAGGTGGCGAGGGCAAGAGCCGGTGCAGCCGCAGCGGCCGCAGCGGAGGTAGCCGCAGCGGCCGCAGCGGAGGCGTCCGCCGCTACGGGTGTATCCGAGGATGACACCGAGCCTGCAGAGAAGGCGACGGAGCGCGCCCATGCCGTGGCCGCAGCCGCGCCGCCGCCGCGCATGGTGGTGCCTCCGATGGGGCTTCCGAAGGGCATCATACCGGTAGGGATCCCACCGCTTGGCCCTGTCGTCGGAGGAGTGCCCACGCTCGATTTCAGTCGGCTTGCTCTCCCCACCGCGGCGGAGCCCAACGAGCGGCCGGATGAGGACGGCCGGAGGCCGCCCACGCCGCCCTCAGTCATCATCGAGAGGCTCGAGGCAGCACGACAGGCCGCCGCCGCCCCCGCCCCCGCCCCCGCGGAGAGCCAATCTGGTGCCACCGCCGCGGCTGTCGTGTCCGACGGCGAACCGCCGTCCGTGCAGCCAGTGGAGACCAAGCCCGAAGACCGTTCGATTGTTGCGGCGGTGGTCGACTGGTTCAAAGGCTCAGCACCGTAGACGAGAGGCCCGGGCATGCATGCTGCATGGGCGATGGGGTAGTTGACGAATATGATCAGCTCGTGACTCGTGTGTATCACGATCTCAACCATCGTGTGTGGCTGGACTACAGCGTGTGTGGGTTGATGACAGCGAGGATTTCGGGGTAACAGACATACGGACATCACATGCGAAGCTCCCTGTTCACAGGAGAAATCGTCCGTCCACGCTCTTCGGGCGCCTCCCTCGGGGCCGCGGACGTCCTACCCCTATACTCTGCACCTCCACCACCAAATGCGTGACTGTGCCCTGGTATTAGCCATGCTGATGCTGCAGACTCCTGCAGCCCTTGCGCTGCGTCTCGCCATAATCTCGAAGATCATCGTGGATCAAGTCGAGGGCAGCGTGCCACGCCTCGGAGGCGGCGGCGTGCAGGCGGCAGTCGCTGCGCAGATAGCCATGCGAGGTCAGAGCGAATGCCGTCTCGTCGCCCCCGTTGGCATGGACTTTGTTGATAGTATGCTGCACGGACTTGCACAGCGCCGCGTGGACACATCGGGCGTTTGCCGTCTGAGCCACGTGGCGCTCACTCCCGGCGAGGCGATTACTTATGAGGGTGAGACCGCCAAGTGGACGCCAATTGGTTGGGACCATTGGGACGAGCTGTGTGCGTGGGTTCCGCAGCTCGCCAGCGCTGCGGATCTCGACGCAGTGCACGTGATCGTCGAGGGCGGTGGAAACGGCGAGGTTCGTAGCGTGCTCGCTGCTTTGTCGGAGTTGCCTGCCGGCAAGCGGCGCCCGACCATCTCCGTCGAGCCGGTTATGCATGTGGTCGACGACTCGAGCGTCGCAGGCCTTGCGAGGATCACGTCCATCGCCGACGTGGTCTCGCCGGATTTACTCACCGCGTACCGCCTCGCCCGTCCGGATGAGCGGCAAGCAGAGCAGCACGCGGCTCGGAAGGTCGTCGAGGAAGGCGGCGAGGAGGCGCTCGCTGCTCTCGCGCGCGGCTGTGCGTCGACGATCGCCCTTAGGCCGACCGCGGTGCTTGCCATTCGTGACGGCGCACGAGGCTCCTATTTGCTGTGCAACGGCGAGCTGAAGCATGTGCCCGCCCTGAAGTTGGACGAAGTACAAGATCCGACGGGCGCGGGCAACGGCTACGCAGGTGCGCTCGCCGCCCAGCTCGCGAGCGGTGCGACGCCGATGGACGCGGCCGCAGTCGCATCTGCGGTCGGCGCGGCCTTTTGCCGTACTCGCGACTGGGCTCCGACGCTCGAGGAGGGTGTAGCGTTCTGCTTTGGCCCGTAGTTAAAAGGAATAAAACTTAGCGCGTCGTTTCATCCGGCACCTAGGGGGAGCAGCCCTGCCGTGATCGTGATTTTAAGTGGACCTTAGTTGATAGTTCCTAAGGGTCACGCGGTGCCGCCGACGCCCGCAGCGCGGCCATCCGGCGCAAACGACAGCTCTTGCGGCCGTATGAGTTGTATGTCCGGTCCGCCTCTCGTCTCGTTTCCGTCGTCCCCGGTGCCCGGAATTGGAGCGGAGTTCGTCGGCCGTTCGGAGCGGTTCCGGTTGACCACACAGGACCTACTTGTGTGGGACCTCAGGGAGAGCTCCTGAGCCTGCCCTGTCGTGTGTGGTAGTGGACAGACCAACAACCCGCGCGGAAAGCCCTATCGTCTCACCTGCCCCACGCGTTCCCCGCCTCGCGCTGCCCCACCCCCAGTGCCGACTGCCGTGCCAGCCGCGTCGTGCCCGGGGTGTGAAGACTCTTCGGGGTGTGAAGACTCTTCGTCCGCTCCCACCTTCAAGCCTTGGTCACGGCTGATCAATGCCGTCATGCGCCGAGCACAGCCTCAGACCGCCATCACGTCGTAGAGCGGCACATCGCCCTTCTTCGCAAAGTAGTCCAGATACGCACGTGTTTTGGCTGGGATCGCAAGGCCCTTGATGAGCGTGAGCGAGCGCAGCCTTGCCCACAAGTCGATATCATCATAACTGAAGCCGATGCCTTCGGTGCAGGCCTCCTTGCTGTAGATCATTATGTCGAGCTCGAGGAGCTTCTTGTTAAGCTGGGGGATCAGCTCTGCCGACTCGGCGAAGGCCTCCGCGTACTTTTCATACTTGAGGCCAAGGGGCATGTCCGGGTTGCCTTTCCACTGCTCTTTCTCAAACGGCGGCATCTGGTGGTTGTTCACGAATGCGTCGCGTCCCGCCTTCTGCATGAACTCGGGCAGCGGCACCATGACGTACCGCGGTCGCTGTAACATGCGGCACATCGTCTCAACCGACTTTTGCCATGCCTTGAGGTCCGTGCGGCCCGACGCCGGCGCAATGGTGCCCTCCTTATCCATCTTGGCGATTATGTCCAGCGACTCTGGCATCGGCCCGTCCTCGTCAACCCAGATTGGTGCGATTTTCTTTCCAACCAGCTTGGTCGGCGTGTCCTTGTCGTCGTTGCCCATGAAAATGAGCTTGTGTTTGATGCCCTTAACACCCATTGCCACGCGAACGCGAACACAGAATGGGCAGTGGTCATACACATAGAGCTCAGGAACGGCGGACATGGCCGCCACAATGGTACGGCGTGCCGATGGCAGTGCCGATAGCTGCGCTGATTTAATGCAAAAAACAGCAGGAAGGAGCGCAATGAGCGTCAGCAAGCGAGAACCTCTTGCCGACTCCATTTTTCTCGCGCTTTGGTGTGTGAAAAAAAGCGAGACGTTGTACATGTACATACATGTAGGCTGTTAAACCTCGGCCGTCTACTAGGGGGTAGGGTTAGTGTTGACTTGACTTGACTTGACTCAGCAAGGAGCGCGTCGAAGCGGACGTGGCGACGCTCCAGTACATCCTGCTGCCCGGCTCGCCCTTTGAGCTGCCCGAGGAGGAGTGCAGCCAGGCGCGCGAGCAAGACGTCGTTGGGCAGTTGTTTAGACTGAGTGTGGACGCGATGCCCATCGTGGACGTGACAGAGCAGCCGTCGCTCATCGCTGGTGCCCTGCTAGCCGCACTACCGCAGCACACAGCATCTACGCCAGCGCCGCGCATTGCCATCGTATGCATGACCAAGCGGCCGACGGCGCTCTCAACGTGGCTCAGTTACCACCGATTGGTGTGCGGCATCGATCGTTTCTATTTGCGCGTCGAGGATACGCCGGAGCTCGCGGTGTTGCTCGGCTCGGCGCCGTGGGACGCGTGCGTCGAAGCAGAGTACAGCAGCGGCGTGCGTGACTACTTTCTCCAGGTGGACCGGCAGAATCAGCACATCAACTCGGTGTTGCCGCGGGCGCGGGCTGCAGGCTTCACATACTTGCTCCATATCGACGATGACGAGCTGCTGTACTGTGCTGGCAATATGAGCGGTCTGCACGCCGCACTCTCCAACGCGCCGGCCTCGACGAGCAACCTGCACGTGCACAACCTCGAGGCGTTGCTGCCGCACGCGGAGTGCGTCAATCCCTTTACGGAAGTGGTTGCATTCCGGCACGACACTGCGGACTTTTGCGCGTATGCAAATGGAAAGTCGTTCGGCCGTCTCTCTGATGCAACGCTGCGCGCCGCCGGCCCGCACAACTTTGGATCCGCCCCGTCGCGCACGCACCAGCTGCCACCCGCCGCAGCGGTCATCTTGCACTTCGAGAGTGCGAACGCGACCGTGTGGCGTGCCAAGTACTTAGACCTGGCGAGCCAGCACGCGGGCAGCGATGCCGTGCGCCAACAAGCACCTTCCGCCTTCTACTCTGACTCCATGCGCGCACTCAGCGCCGTCGTGGGCGCCCAGGCAGCGGGCGACGCGGGCGCGCTAAGGTCGGCGGAGGAGGACGCGAGTGCCTTGTACGCCCGATGGAAGTTGGCGAGAATGCCGCTGCCGCCGCCGCCCGCCGATGGCACGCCTCGCTTTCTCGCTAAGGAGGGTGTCACGCTCATCAATGTGCTCGCACAGCCTCGTATCGCTCCGCCGTGGCCGCCGCCGATGCCTCACATACTGGCACCTGCGGCAGAGCTGGCGCGCGCGAAAGCGGAGGGCGCGCCGGTGCTACAGCGACTCGAGGAGCTCCTGCGCGATGCGAATCTTGTCGAGTGGGCCGCGCACGCGAACGCGCTGCACGCCGCCGCCGACCGCGTGAGCTATCTAGATAATGTCCTTCTGAGCGGCGCCAAGAGTGCGGGGTTCTCGGTGGGCGCGAGGCTGCGGCTTCGTGGCGCGGTGCTCCACGCTTGCCGCGAGCGCGACCGTGGCGAGCTCACTCAACCATGAGATGAAGACTAGTCAAGTTTCGAACGTATAGATCTGTATAGCCGTCAGGTCTGCACCTTTTCCTTAAACGCACCACACCGGACGAGAAGTGTGCAACCGGCGCATCCGGAATCTCGTCGATCCGCTCCCGAGTCCCGACCCGGGAGAGCGGAATATTGGGAATAACATCGCGGACAACTGTGAGGACAAGGCTCAAGTGCGCGTCGGCGAGGCTGTGTGACGTGACGTGTGTGGACTGCCGCTATCTATCTCCTCCTATCTATCTCCTCCGGGGGCTATCTGTATCTCGCAATTCGTATTCTGGCTGCGGCCCTGTGGCACTGCCGTGCTCGCTCAGCGGCGGCATGCGAGGCGTTGTGCTCGGCGGCGTGTGCACTCTCCGCTCAAATTTGAGCACACTATGGAGCTCGTTATACTCGACGAAGCCGTTGCCGTTGATGTCGAGGATGCTGAAGAGCCCGTCTAATTCCACCTCGGGTACGCCATCGTGGCCCAGCACCTCCAGTGCACGGCGCACCTCCGCCTTGGTGCACCTGCCATCGCCGTTGCGGTCCCATTGGCGGAAGAGGTCGACGACGCGGCTGTGGTTCTCAGCGAGCACAGAGCGCAGGTACTGCACCCCGTCCTGCACCCCAACGGACAGCGGCGGCGGCAGCGGCGGCTGCGGCGGCGGCGTGGGCAGCTTGAGAGGAGAGTGCTGGGCGGCAGCGGCGCTGTTGGCACCCGCCATCCACTTCGTGGCAGTGCTCGCGACCACGCCTGCGTCCGTGCTATTGTACACGCCCGCTCGAGTCATCACCGCCGCCTCGGTACGCGCGGCTGCGACCAGCTCGGCGCGTGGCGACGGTTTGCCAGGGGACTTGTCCCCCTTTGGCGGCGCCTTGGGAGCCTTGCTGCTACTCGGCCCCGCCCCGCCGTCATGCATCTTCTCGCGCCACGCTGCAGGCATCCACAGCTCCGACGCTGCATTGGCCTCGCCCTTCTGACGCGCTGCGTCGAGCGCTGCCCGCGCCTCAAGCACTAACGAATCCTTCTGTTGGGCGAGGGCTTGCTCCTTGTCGGCGCGTGCCTCGCGCCGTGCGGCCGTAACCGCCTCCACGATGGCCTCTTCGGCCTCGCGCCGCGCGAGCGAGACTGCGGCCACGAGTGCCGCGTTACCTGTATCCTCTACTGATCGCACCGCCGCCTTCTGCTCTGCCTCTAGTGTCCGTCGGAGAGCCGTGAGTTCCTCTTCCTTATCGGCCGCCCATGCGCGCCGCTCGACCGCGAGCTCGGCCGCCCTGGCCTCGGCCATCTCCTTGCGCACCGCGGCCACCGCCGCCGCCTTGTCCGCCTCGCCTTGCCGAGATAGCGCCTCGAGGGCGGCGGCGCGCGCGTCGGCCGCCCTGGACTCGGCTGTCGCAAGCTCGGTGCGCTTCGCCAGCTCGAGAGACTGCCGGAGCTCCGCGAGCTGCGTCGCGCTCGCGTCCGCCGCCTGCCGGCGCGCGTCGAACAGCGCCGTGCTGAGCGCCTCGTCCGCCTGCCGACGCGCCGTCGCGAGCGCGGTCGCCTTTTCGAGATCCGCGGTGCGCTGGAGGTTGGCGATCTCCGCGCGCACCTCCTCAGCCCCTTGGGTCCGCGCGGCGGCGAGCTCTGCCTCGTTCACGCGCGCCACGCCCTCGAGAGCCAATCGGACCGCGACCTGCTTCGTCAACTCGGCGTGCACACGCGCCTCGGCGAGCGCGGCGGCCGTCGATTCGAGCGCCTCCCTTTGCGCCACGGCCAGCGCGGCCTCTCGCTCTGCCGTACTCACGAGGTTGGCCGATCGAATCTCCGCGGCGATCTGCGTGGCGGCGTCGGCGCGCGCGGCGGCCAGTGCCGTCTTGCGCTGAGCCTCGGAGGCGCTGAGCGCCGTTGCGAGCGCCTCGTCCTTCTCGCGCGCCGCCGCCTGCCTCACCTTCGCGATCTCGGTCGCCAGATTGGCCGCGTACTCCTCGTTGAGCGCGCGTCGCGTCTCCGCCGCTACCTTGGCGCGCAGCTCGTCGGCGGCCTCGGCACTCCGGCTGCGCGCCTCGGCAAGCGCCGCCGTGAGCTCTGCCTGTGCCGCCTCCCGAGCCGCCGCGAGCCTCACGAGGAGCTCAGCCTCAACTTGGCTTCGGATCTGTGTCGCGGCCGCCGCCACCGCCGCCTGCATCTGCGCCGCCCCTTGCTTTTGCGCCGCTTCGAGCGCCTCAGCTTTTTCCGCGCGGAAGGCGGCCTGCGCACCCGCCGTCGCCGCCGCCACCGCCGCGTTCCGTTCCTCTTCAGCGAGGTGACGTGCGGCCGCAAGGGCCGCTTCCTTCTCCGCCTCTGCCGCCTTTGCGTGCCGCTCGTAGGCGGCGGCGATGGCGGCGGCTTTCTGCTCATCCATTAGCCGTTTGGCGCCCGCGATGGCGCTCGCCCGCTCAACCTCCATCTGGCGCCGCGCCGTCGCGAGCGCCACCTCCTTCTCTCGCTCGAAATCCGCACGTAGCTGCTCGCGCTGCTCGGCAAGGGCCGCCGCGCTCGCCTCCTCCGCCGCCCGCACCGCCGCGGTCATCTCGGCTGCCTTGGTCTCATTCCACGCGCGCTCAAAGGCCGCGTTGCTCGCGGCGGCCTCGACCTGCGCCGCGTCCTTCCAACGCTGCCGCTGCGCGAGTACCGCGGCTTGCAGCTCCTCTGCGAACTTTTCGCGAGCCGCGGCCAGCGACGCCGCCTTCTCCGCCTCGGACGCCGCCATCAGCGTCGCTTGCATGCTCACGAGCTCATCGGCGGCGGCCTTGCGCAGCGTGCTGGCCAGCTCGTGGGTGGCCGCCTCGCACTGCTTCTTCATCGCCTCGACTGCGCTCACACGCTCACGCTCGCTCAGCACGCGCTGCTCGGCTGCGGCTCGCGCGAGCTCCAGTTCCTTCGTACCGTCGGCCGCGCGCCGTGCGGCAGCGAGAGCCGAGACGAGCTCCGCGTGGGCAACCTCGGCCTGCGAGGCGAGCGCCTGCTGCTGCTGCTGCTGTGCGTACTCGCGTGCCTGCACGAGCCGCGCCGACCACTCTGCTTCGAGCGCCTCCGTGAGCTGTGAGAGCTCACGAGAGCGCGCCGCCTCGGCCTCCCGCCTCTGCTGGTTGGCCGCGGCGGTGAGAAGTGCGGTCCACTGCTGCTCCTGGCGCGCACGCAGGCTCTCGAGCTCGAGACGGCGCTCCTCCTCGGAGGCAATCCGCGCCATGTCGAGCGCACGCGCCTTTTCCACATCGGCCTGCTGCTGACGCGCCGCGGCCTCTGCTTGCGCCTGCGACGCGAGCAGCCTTTTGTGCTTGCTCATCTCGGAGGCGAGACGGTCCTCAGCGCCCGCACGCATGGCAGCGAGTGCGGCGTCGCGCTCATTGTCGGCCGCCTGCTTCGCGGCCGCGACCGCCTGCGCTGCGTGCTCCTCCATTGTCGCCTTCATGGCGGCGAGTGCCTTTGTCTGTTCGACATCCGCTACCCCCGCCGCCGCCGCGAGTGCCGTCTCCTTGGCCGCATTTGCCGCCTTGACGGCGGCCGCGACGGCCGCCTCCTGCCGCTGCTCGGCGGCCAGCTCGGCGGCGGCCAGCACGGCCGCCTGCTCCGCTTGCGCCGCGAGCCGCAAAGCCCGGAGCGCCTCCGCACGGTCGGCCTCCATGGCGCTGCGCAGCTCGGCCAGGTGCTGCGAGAGAGCATTCTTGGCGCTACTTAACGTCTCGGCGACTCTCCTTTCCCCGAGCGCGTCCGCAGAACGCTTGACGGCAGCCATCTCTTCGCCCTGGGAGGCCTCAAACTTTCGTCGCGCAGCCTGCACTGCTGCGAGTAACTCCTGCTCTGCCGTGACACGTGCGAGCTTTAGCTCGTTCTCACGAAGCTCGTCGCAGGCGCGCTGCACTCGCGCGACCTCGGCCGACTTTTCAGCCGCAGCCGCGGTCAGAGCCGTCTCGTAGGCCCGCTGCGCACGCATTGGACTGCCCCCCACACGCGGCCGCTGAACTGCGGCGATGAACGCGACAGCGGTTTCGCACGAAAGTTTTCCTCATTTGGATGCTTTCGTCATGATCGACATTGACTTTGTTTTTGTGGACATCCCCAGCTTCTTGCAGATGTTCTATGCCGGACGTCGACTAAGCGCCGCAGCGATCGCCGGGCAAAGCATGGTCCGTAACGCACACAAACAATGCCAAGCATACGACCTTTCGGCCATCGTCCCCTACTCGGCAAGTGTGAGGAATGCGATCAAGACAAATTGCTTTGGTTCGATTTACAGCGCGTTCAGCGGCTTCGCGATCTATTATGCAGATGCCCTTCGCGAGGCTTCACCGAAGCCCAGCTACACCTGGTGGAACAGTTCCAATGCGAACGATCACATAGCAATCTTGAACCAAGTATTGGGCCTCAATCTGAAACCCACACAGTTCAATTCATTTCTGCTCTCCAATGAACACCGTGCTATGAATCTTAGACTGAGCTATTGGGGCATGCGCACTGGACATCCTTTTCTGCTTGATCCGCGCTTTAGGCCCATGTATCATTGGGGGCAGTCGTAGCCTATAGTTGATACTTGTCCACGTCATGCTCGGCTCGACGCGACGACGCCCCGCCGACGTCCCGCGGCCCGGCTGTCTTTAGAGATTAGACGGTCTTACATGGCGTTACGCGGCTGAAAGCCCCCCGTGGGGGGCCGGACCGACGCGAGTCTCAACGCGAGTCCCGACTGCGCGAATAAGGCGCACGCGCGCGCCCGGCCGTGCCGCAGGCCGGCCCCGCGCACCTGTGGCTGCTGCGGCGCGACCACCCCTCTCCTGCCAGAGCCAGTAGCCGGCAGGCAGGCCAGCCTTGCTGCGGTCAACGATCAACGCCATGGCCACCCTTTCGGATGTATGTGTCTGTCCTCACCATGAGACGGAGAGAGCGGGGTGGCAGGCCAAGGTGCAGGGTGTGCGTGAGGGGTTTCGTGAACAAAGTTGGAATCTTGGAAAGGCTGTTTGCGGGCTTCGTTTCGGTACCGAAAACGAGCGGTTGGGACCGAACGGGTCTCTTAAGCTGACTTGCCACGTTCCTGACCGTAAATGAACGCTAGCTCGTAGGTGGAGGTAGGAGGTCCTGTGCCTCAAATCTTTGTGATGAATCGAGCTGGAGTTCTCGTAGTGCTCGATAAGGCAGGGCTCCGCTTTTTGACGGGCGTTGACACGCTGCCGTTGGCGGGCGTCAAGGTGGGCGACGGCACGCTGCCGCTGGCAAGCGCCTCCAGGCGCATCTTCTGTTGGAGCGGTGGCGTAGGGACGAAGAAGCGCGCTTGGCGCGGCGAGGCAAGCGGCGGGGCATGGGGCGAGGCGAGCGGCGCGGCATCGGCATTCTCGGAGCGCCGCCTCTCGAGACTTGGCGAGCTAAACGCCACCTCCTCATTCTGCTCGCAGCCGCGCTTCGACAGCTGGAAGGCCGCCACTATTCCGTCCGTGCGAGCGACAGCACGGTAAGGGGCCGCGAGGGGAGCGCTGCCTCTGGCGCTGCCGCTAGCGAGTGCCTCAACGTAGGCGCCTCTGCCGCTGGCAAGCGCCTCACTCCTACGCCGCAGCGTAGGGGCGATGGCAGAATCGCGTTGGTCGAACTGGTAGTCTAGCTTGTCCAATTCGTTGTCCGACGTAGCAATCGACAAATGTGGTGTGCGCCGCTGTCGTTCGAAAGAGGCTGCGCGCTCGGAGCGAGGCTCACTGCGCCTCTGTCGTTCGAAAGAGGCTGCGCGGACGGAGCGGGGCTCACCAATACCCGGTGTGACGGGCAGTGCGGACGGTGCGGGCGATGGCGAGCTGCTGTTGTCGAGCGCAAGATGTTCGGCGTATGCACTCTCCCCCGCCAATCGCTTCTCTAGTTGCTCTAAGTGGAGAAGGCGCTCTCGGCGCTCTGCTCTTGGCGAACTCTTGGCGCTCCACGCGCTCTGCTCTTGCCGTTGCGGCATAGGGCCGAGGCGCAGCTGCTCTTGTCGCCTCGGGGTAAGGGAACCAGAAACCGCGCGATTAGTACTGCCGCTGTAGCCCAACTGGTGGCCTAACTTGTCTAGTTGGAAGTCCAATTGATCCAATTCATCGCGCAATTGGTACTGGCGCCGCTCGAGGTGAGACGGCGTGCCGGCCGCCGCCGCAAATAGCCCGTCCGCGTGGGCGACGGCGCGGTAGGCGTCCGCGAGGGGTGATGTATCGCTCCCGCCCCCACGTGCTCTCTCCTCCTCAAGCAGCCGAGTGAGCGCTAAGTGCACCTCGCTGCTACTCGGTCGCTCCGCCGGTTCGAGCGACGTGCAATTGTCCACCACTTCCCGCAGACCCGACGGGAGGAAGGCCTCGTCCTGGAGCTGCGCCACGGGCCGCCAGGCGCCCGATGAGATGCATGTGCGAATGGCGGTAGCGCGCTCGTCAACGGACTCCGGGATCAATTTGACCATCGCGGGCCATTCCTTGTAGTACAGGGGCTTGATTGAAGTCAAGCGCGTCAAGAGGCATCCGAGAGCCCATAAGTCGCTTGGAATGTCGAGCGCGCGCTTCGCTGACCAGAGCTGTGCAGTGCCCAAGTTTGACAGCAACTCCGGAGAGAGATAGAGCATCGTCTCATTGTCGGCGGCGAGGGGCTCAGAGACGGAGGAGGCACCGGGAGAGCCGCTGCCGGCAGCATTGCCGGCCTTGCCTCGTTGTGGTGATGTGCGTGCTGAGGGGTTCGCGGCGGCGGCGGCCGCGGCGGTTGCGGTGGCCGTGGCGCGGGCATGCGTCGCACGCAGCCGACACATACTCGGCCCATAGTCGGTAAGCTGGGGTTGCATCTGGGCGTCTAGCAGTACGTTGCCAGGATGGAGGGCCGCGTGGGCCACCCCCTGTCCATGCAGGAACATGAGGCCGTCGACGATGGCGCACGCCATGTTGTTCCACTCGGTGATCAGACTGAGCCGGAGCGAGAGAGCGGACTGACCCGGAGCAGACTCAGCCAGGTGGAGAAGCCGCTGTAAGCTGGTGGGGCAGCGTGGTGTGAGGAGCGCATATTGGCGTACGCCGTTCGTCGCCATTCCGACGATTGGCAACACGTGAGGGTGCATTCGCTCGTGGGGTGAGAGAGAGTAAAGCGCGAGGGCCACCTCAACAAGCGCCTCGTGCGCATGGCGCGACACCACCTCATCAGGCAGGATGCGGGCGGCGAGCCCGTCGGGGAGCAATGGAGCGATAGAGGCGGCGATGGTTCGTGAGGCATGGGCGCCAGCGGCGGGCAGGGGCGGGGGCAATTGGCGTGGCGAGACGAGTTTAAACATGGAGCGCGGCGATGGCTGTGCACGTGAACGCGGGGAGGCCCGTATGTCGTCGACTGCCCGAACCTCGCCGACGACGGCCGCGTCATCGACTGAAGCCTCCCAGATCGTGCCGATGCCGCAGTTGCCGCCACCGCCGCCATTGGCTACTTGTTTGCCAAGCTTGAGGTCCGACCATTCAACCACCACCTTGGCCAACAGCGTTGCACGGGCTGCCTTACGTGCCTCCCTCGCTTGGCTCTCGCGCTCCTCGAGCTCACGCTGACGTTCAGCCTGCTCTTCGAGCGTCGCCGCGCGCTCCTTCTCGCGCCGTGCATTTTCAACCGCCGCCGCAAGCGCCTCCTCGCTTTCGCGCCGTGCCTGCGCCACGGCACCCACAAGCGCCTCCTCGCTTTCGCGCCGCGCCTGCGCCACGGCGCCCACGAGCGCCGCGGCTGCTGTATCCTCCACCAAGCGCACCGCAGCCAACATATCCTCCTCGGCTGTCTTCAGCTCCTCCCGTCCGAGGCGGACAAGGAGCTCTTCGGCCACCTTGGCCTCTTCGGCCGTCTTCAGCTCCTCCCGTCCAAGGCGGACAAGGAGCGCTTCGGCCACCTTGGCCTCCACGGCCGTCTTCAGCTTGGCCTTTTCGGCCGCCCTGGCCTCGGCCATCTCTTTGCGCACCGCAGCCACCATAGCTGCCTTATCCTCCTCGGCCTGCATGCGTGCTGCGGCCACCGCTGTCGCCTTTTCCTCTGAAGCTTGCCGCCGCCGCCGGCGCAGAAACAAGTGGGCGCCGAAACAGGCACCTACGCAGAGTGCCGAAAGGGCCACCGCCACTGGGAATATGGGGCTCATTGCCGCCGCAGTTGGCGGCGCGCTCGGCGGCAACGAGGGCGATATGGTAGTGATCGTCATGACTGGTGGCGTCACACTCAGCACGATGCTACTCAGTGCCACGGTGTCGCCGTTGGCGCTCGTGATTCTAATAGGAGAGGACGGCAGAGCCGCAATCGACGTAGTGACGTTCGCAACGACAGCCGCGGTCATCATCATCAGTGTTACCCGGACTGCGTACACCTGCTGCGCTAACGCACTCGCCTGGAGTCTCCTGCCGTTCACGGGATTGACGTCGACGAAGCAGCTGGGTGGAGCACAGTTGAGTGCGGCGGCGATGCCTTGGGCAAGATTTACCGGATTGATGCCCGCCACGGCGGTGAGTGCAAACACGAGAGACGTCGTCTGGGGGTTGGAAGGTGGCGGTGGTGACGGAGAGGGCGGCGGTGGTGACGGAGATGTTGAAGGAGGCGGGGAGGGCGGCAGCGAGGGCGGCAATGAGGGCGGCGGCGAGGGCGGCCGCGAGGGCGGTGGTGAGGGCGGCGGCGATGGTGGTGGCGTTGGCGGCGGAGGTGAGGGCGTTGGAGATGGCGGCTTAGTTGGCGGAGGCGTGGACGGTGGCGGCGATGGTAGCGGCGATGGCGGTGGCGAGGGTGGTGGAGAGGGCGGCGGTGAGGGCAGTGGTGATGGGCAAGGTGACGTGGGAGGAGATGGTGGAGGAGAGGGCGGCGGCGATGGTGGCGGCAATGGCGGTGGCGAGGGTGATGGAGAGGGCGGTGGTGACGGAGGGAGTGACGGGGGTGCGGATGGTGGAGGAGAGGGCGGTGGTGATGGAGGCGGCGATGGCGGTGGTGGCAGGGGTGGTGAGGGAGGGAGGCAGGGTGGTAGGGGAGGTGATGGGGGAAACGGTGGCGACGGATCAGGTCGCTGCGGAGACGGAGGTGGCGGTTGTGATGGCGGTGACGATGGGGGAGGAGAAGGTGGTGGAGAAGGATGGAGAGACGGCGGTGGAGAGGGTGGTGGAGATGGCGGAGGAAGTGGAGGTGTTAACGGCGGCGGCGAGGGAGGCGGAGGGTGTGGCGGAGGCAGAGAAGGTGGAGGTGGTGCAGGCGGCGGATGCGAGGGAGGCAAATAAGGTGGCGGATGCGACGGGGGCGGAGAGGGTCGTGGTTGCGACGGTGGAGGGCTTGGTGGCGGTGGTGAAGGCGGAGGCAACGGTGGACGTGGCGGTGGGGATGGCTCTGGAGGTAGCGGGCTTGGCGGCGGCGGTGGCAATGGCTCTGGTGAGGGAGGCGGCGGTGCTGAGGGGGGCAAGCTCGGTGGCGGCGGCTGAAGAGGGGAGTTTGGAAGTGACGGAGGTGGCGGTTGCGGCGGTGAAGGCGGCGGTGACGGAGGTGGTGACGGGGGAGCAGAGGGTGGAGGAGAGGGCGGCAAGAACGGGGGCGGTGCTGGCGGAGGAGAGGGCGGTGGCGGCTGGGGTGGC
>JWZX01001335.1:0-14064 GCA_001275005.1 Chrysochromulina tobinii
CTCCCCCCCGTCCCCCCCTCCCCCCCGACTGGGAGGGGCGCCCGTCCGAGCGGGCGCGGGCGCGGGGGGTCCACCTACGACCCGCTTCGAGACGCCATCAGAGGGCGCGCCGGTGGGCGCGAGGTTGGCGCGAGAGGCCGGAGCGGCGCCCGGGACGGCGCTAGTGCCGAGGGGGACGCCCACGCCGCTGTTGCTCAGGAGCGCCACGAGGAGCGAGGCGCCGCCCGCGCGCATAATGGCCTTGCGGAGGCTGCCCTCGCCACTCGAAAGGAATCGAATAGCACGCGTCGCATCATCGATCAGTCCAGGATCAGTTGGTGGCACGCAGCCTGGGTCGATCATGCTCAGGAGCGCCGGGATGGCGCCGTGAATGAGGCTCGCGCCCACCGTTACATTCATCACCGACGCGCTCGACGACAGCCGATGAGTGACGGTGGAGGCTCCTGTGAGCTGGCCGGGCGCAGCAGCTTGTGCAATGGTGCCGAGCAACAGGGCCGCAGCTCGCCGGTCGATGGTCGGTCGGTTTGGTTGAAGCATGACTACAAGCGGCGCCACCGCGCCCGCCTCGAGCAGCGTCGCCGCCACCTCGGCATTGTGGCGCGCTAGGGCCTCGAGCGTGTGCGCGGCGAGCCTGGGGGCGAGGGAGGCCGAGGAGTCGAGCTCCGCGGCCGTCGTGCGCGTGATGTCTCCGCTGCACACGAGGCCTGAGTCGAGGTACCGGAGCAGGGGCGTGCACGCCACCGAGGCGACCTGCCGCTGCGCGCGCACCGACTCTCCCGCGAGCTGGGCGAGCAGCCGAACGGCGTGAGCCTTCGTGCTCTCGGGACTCGAGGGCGAGGCCAGCAGCGCCAAGGAGACTGCCGAGATGGGCGGGATTCCATCCGCATCGATCGCTTGTCGGAGCGCGTCACCATCGTGCGCGAGGCTCGCGAGCACCGAGATAGCATGCTCTTGCGCCGAGGCGGGCAACGTCGGGTTCCGCAAGCACGCGACCAAATCGGCGACGCACCCCTCGCGCACGATGACTGCCTGGTTCGTTGGGTCCGCGACGCTCAGGCACAGCGACCACAATGCGTACGCTTGTGCCTCGACCCCATCGTCGTCCAGTGCATCCTTGAGTAGCTCGGCGAGAGGCTCAACCCCCCTAGCAAGAGCTGACGACCGTTGGAGTTCTTCGCTGCCCTCCGCCCCGACCTTGCTCAGGGCGATGCCCGCGCGCTGCCGCATGCCCTTGTCGTTGTTCCGGAGCATTTGGATCAGGGCCTGCGTCACCTCCGCATGCAAGTCGCGGCTCGTGCGCGCAAGGAGGCAAAGCGTCTCGACGCCAAGCGCCAAAATGCGCTGAGGGCCGCTAAGCAGCTCCACGAGCACAACGATGACGCCCGCCTTGGCAAATGCTCGCCGGTTGTCGAGGCAGGCCGCCTCCGATGCCGTGTCCTCACCCGTTGCCTCGGACGGCATGTCAACCACTGCGGTCGCCTCGCTTGCCGCCGCGGGCGCCGCCTCGGGCGCCGCCTCCTCTGCGTCACCCGCGGCAAGTCCGTGAGCATGCACGCACATGTCGCGTAGCAGTACAAGCGCTTCCTCCTTCCTAATCAGGATCGGACGATGCGCATCGACGGTCGTCGAAAGTGTGGTACCAGTACGGAGCGTGCGCACGAGCTCGTTGGCCACCGCGCTGCGGTTGGCCTCGTTGCCGCGCGCGAGCAATGAGATGGCACTAGCTGCGTGCTCGCGAGCAGCAGACGATGACTGTTCGGCCACAAGCCCAAGCGCAAGGCTCGTGAGCGGCGCGATACCGCCCGCACCCACGATGGCAGTGCGTAGCGCTGGCGTGAGCGCCAGATTCGCAAGGGCGCTCGAGGCGGCGCCTGCGGCCCCCGCCGACGCCGACGCGAGGCCAAGCAGCTCGATGAGCGACGCGATGCCCCCTGCTTCGAAGATGCGCGTGCGGTTGCCCACATCTGCCGCGAGGGCGCCGAGGGTGCGCGACGCCCCTTCGTGAAGCTCCTTCGGGCCGTGAAGCATCGCGATGAGTGTCGGGATGCCGTCGTGCTGGGCGATGGCCTGCTGGATCTGACGGTTCCCCACAGCCATGCTGCATAGCGCTCTCGTGAGCTCGTCGAGTGTGCTGATGGGCATCGTCATCGACGGCACACCGCGCTTGAGCATGGCCACGAGCTTCGTTGCGCCTCCCGCTGCCGCGATCGCGTCTTGGTGCCGTACGGACGACTGCGTCAGGCGCGAAATGACGCGTGCCGCACTCTCCATCTTGCTAAATCCGACCATGTCTGGACTCTGTCTGCCACCACTTCCTCCTCCCTCAGGGCCAGGGTCCGAGAAGCTCAACGGGGCAACCAGCATAGTCGCCAGGGTCGCCTCAACGCTCGGATCGTTACTGGAGAGCTTCGCGAGCACGTTCGCGGCGGCCTCCTGGGCGAGCTTGGTGCCGGCCCGTTGGCTGCTCGGGGAGCCCCCGAGGAAGGTGACGAGGGGAAGCAGCGCGCTCGCCGCAGCGATCGCGGCCTGGTTCGGGGCGTGCCCGTCCGCCAGGCTCCACAGTGCACGGGCCGCGGCCTCCTCCGCGATGCCGCTTACCGTTACGGCGGCGCGACGGCCTTCGTCGTCCATTCCTGCCGGCACGTCCAGGTCGCCGTCGCTGGCTCTGTCCAGACCGTCGGCACGCTCGAGCTGTGCGACGAGGAGGCTGATGGCGCCCGCGGCGGCAATGGCTGTCTGGTTCTCCGCGTTGCCGCGTGCAAGCTCGGCGAGCGCGTCGGCAGCGTCAGCCCGGACCTCTTCGCGCCCATCGACTGCATGCAGTGGCTCGACGGGCGCAAGCAACACGACGAGCGCCTCGATGCCTCCGCTGGCCTTGAGGATGACTTGATTCGCGCCGTGGCCGCTCACCAAGGCTGTCAGCGCCCGAACCACCGCCACCAGCTGCAGGCCAGTGCCGGACAGAGCCGCATACGCGGGCGCGCCGTCGCGTTGGACAAGGTGGACAAGCGGCGCGATGCTTGCAGCCGCCTGCTGCTGCTCGCCCTGCCGCGCGAGGTTCCCAAAGATCGTCGCAACGTCCGTCTTGGTCAGGGCGCCGTGCTTTGTCCCGGCTAGCACGGCGACCAGAGGCACAAGGGCGCCGCTCGCGCACAGCGCGCGTCCGAAGTCCGGCCGGTGGCAACTCATCTGCATGAGCACCGCAATCGCGGATGCCTGTGCTTCGACATGACGCTCTGCTCTAGACTCGAGCAGCAGCGAAACGAGCGACGGGATGCCGTTTGACTTGGCAATGTCGGCCACGTACTCTGCGCCGCGTGACTCGTCCGCCGTCAGCCGCGCAAGGACCCCCGCCGCAAGCTGCTGCACTTTGGGCTCGTTCAGCTGCGCCACGAGCCGTGGGATGGCGCCTGCCTTGACGATCGCGTACCTTATGTCCGCGTCCTGGCAGAGCTCGAGCAGCAGCTTCGTCACACGCGCCTGGGTATCGGGATCGGCCGAGCCAAGGATCACCACGAGCCCCGACGCAATGGCCACCTGCTCGCCGCGAGAATTGATCGCCAGCGTGGAGAGCGCACCCGCCGCCTCCCGCTGTGCTTCCACCTGCCCGCTCGAGAGCATCTTAACCAACTGAAGCAGTGCTCCCGCATTCAGGATTACCACCGCGGACTCAGGCTGGTTGGCCGCGAGGTCGCGCAGCGCACGCGCGGCGCGCGCTTGCACGACAATCTTATCGGACGAGAGGAGCATCACGAGCCGCTTGGCGATCTGCGCCTGCGATTCGGTGCTGATCTGTGCCAAGCGGGCGAGCGCATTCGCCGCGTGCTCGAATGTACGCCGCTCCTCGGCGCCCTTGTCGAGGCTGCTCACGCTATTAAAGAGCGCCACGAGCGGCGTGATGCCATTGGCCTTAGCGATGAGACTCTGGTTGGTGCGATCGATGGCAAGGTGGTAGAGGCAGGACGCGGCTTGCTCCTTTCCCATCTCCGAGCGTTGGCTAAGCAATGCGATGAGCGACGCGATGCCGCCCGCCTCGACGATGGCATTCAGTCGCTCCTCACTCCCCCCTCGTGCGAGCTCCGCGAGGCAGCCGGCGGCGTAGCCCTGTGCGTCAGGGTCGCCCAGCCGGACTAACTGCACAAGATCGGGGATAGCGCCCTCGCTAACCACCGCCGACTGGTTCTCCGTCCGGATGCACAGGCACCACAGGCAGTTGGCCGCATGCTCCTGCGCCCCTTTGCTTGCGGAGCGGCAGAGGCCCACCAGTGAACGTACGCCGCCATACGAGAGGACAGCCTCCTGGATCTCTCGATCGCCACGCACGAGGTCCACAAGGGCCGCTGCCGCCGCCTCGCGCATCGCCTCAACGTTCGCCTCGTGGCTCGTCGTGGGGGCGATCCCAAGACCCTGCAATGCCTCCTCCTTGGTAGCCTGCTCGCCGCCATCGGCCGCCTCTGGTGGTTGCTGCGGCCTCACATAATCCCACAACTCGCTCCCGGTGCGTTGCTCAGCGCTCGGTCGGTCGCTGCTGCCTCCGCGCACTCTGCTGTCCCTGCCCGTCGGCGTTACAGGATGTGGCGAGCCCCCTGCCCGCTGCGTCCCCCTCCCTCCGCTGCCCATCCCTCCACTGCCCACCGCCCCGCTGCCCGGAGATCCCCCCCCTTCGCTGCCGAGAGCCAGAGCACCCACCGCGCGTGACGGTTCGAGCATCACAATGAGGCGCTGGACGCCACCGTTCAGGCGCACAAAGGCGCGCCGTTCTAAGGCGCCCCTGAAGCGTAAGCTTCGCTCCACGTCGTCCTCCTTGTCACTCGACGTTCGACGCTCGACACCATCCTCCGTGCCCGCACCCATGGGCGCCATGGTGGGCGCCTGATGCGCAGAAGACGAGCTTAGAGACGTCAGGCCGAGCGCAAAACCGAGCACTGATGCGGCTGGGATTGGCTTAGCTATCGCCGCCGCGCCTGAAGAGGCCGATACTGCGGCCTTCTTGTCGGATGCGGTCTGAAAGTACTTCCAAAAGGTCTCGAACTCGTTGAGCTGCAGCTCGCCGTCGCCATTCTCATCCACCTTGTCGATGAGCAACTGGACATCCATCTTTGATCTTCCCCCGACCATGGTGAGCGCGGACGCCAGCTCCTCCGACGAGATGCTGCCGCCGCCATCCTTATCCAGCGAATCGAATGCCTCCTTCGCCGTCATGTCGAGCGATATGTCCGACGTCGCACCCACCGTTTTCTTCAATCTGAAGCTTGCAAATAAAAGATTCCTTTCTTTCTTTTCGGATGCGGTCTGGAAGTACTTCCAAAAGTTCACGAACTCGTTGAGCTGCAGCTCGCCGTCGCCATTCTCATCCACCTTGTCGATGAGCAACTGGACATCCATCTTTGACCTCTTCCCGACCATGGTGAGCGCGGACGCCAGCTCATTCGACGAGATGCTGCCGCCGCCATCCTCATCCAGCAAATCGAATGCCTCCTTCGCCGTCATGTCGAGCGATATGCCCGACGTCGCACCCACCGTTTTCTTCAATCTGAAACTTGCGAACAAGAGATTCCTTTCCTCCTCCTCGGCCTCCTTTTCGCGCTTCTTGTCGGCGCGCCTCTGGCTACACTGCTCGAGGTCGCCGTCCTCGCGCGATAGGCAGCCAATCGCGCGCGCGGCGAGCTCGGGTGTGCCTTGCTTCCTCGAGGAGAGCAGCCGGATGAGCGCCTGAAGGGCGCCGCAATTAGCAATGTCGTCGCGGTTGTACGCAAACAGCGAGAGCTCCGCGAGCCCCGAGGCTGCCTGCTGTTGCGCACTCTCCGATCCGTGGGTGAGCAGCCGCACGAGGGGCGCGATGCCGCCCGCGTCGGTGATCGCCTCAGAAACGTCGGTGTTGCCCTTGGCGAGCCGATTCACGACGAGGGCCGCGAGCTCGGCCGCCCGCTCGTCCTCGGCCCCCATCATCGTCACAAGCTGCAAACGGGGGACGAGGGCGCCGTGGTGAGCATCGAAATGCGCTGTGGTGAGCACTTGCATGCGCCGCGCCACGAGCTGCGGCGTTGAGTCTAGTTGCGCGCGCGGTCGTGCAATCAGAGGGTACTCAGTGCACTCGGAGGCTACTCAGTGTTACTCCGAGGGTCATCAGTGGCCTCGGGGGGGATGACCTCGGATGGTCATCCCTCTCGGATGCCTCCCGCCTCGGGGATAATCGGGGGTAATCAGTGGCCATCAGGTGTAATCAGGGGTATTCTGCGTACCGGTAGGATGCCTCCCGCCTCGGCGATCGCGAGCTGGTTTTCGGGGCTCGAGCCCAGATGCCAGAGGGTCATCGCCGCGTGCTCCTGGGCCTTGGCGGACCCGGAGCGGCTGATGATGCTGGTCAGGGGCTGGATGGCCCCGGAGGCGACGACGAGGGCCTGTATGGTGACGTTGTCTGCGGAAAGGGCGAGAAGAGCGTGGGCGGCCTCAGCCTTCGCCGCCTCCGAGGTAGAGCTTAGCCAGCTCACGACCAGCGGCACGCCGCCTTGTTTGGCGACCGCGAGCTGGCTCGCATTCAGAGCCTCAGCTCTGAAAGAACCTTCACTTCCCGCCGGTGCTGAGCAGAGCGATGCGATGGCGCCGAGTGCCCGCAGACCTCGTTCCGAGTCCTTCGTATTCAGCAGCCCGACCACGCGCTTCGAGACGATGGCTCGATTGTCCGCATGCATGGACGCGAGCGACGTGAGCGCGCCGATCGAGTTGCGCGCCGACTTGGGCGTATCACCGGTCACGAGCAGCCCCACGAGCGGCTCGATCGCGCCGAACTTGGCAAGCACGCTCTTGTTCGGCATGTTGTCCTGAGCGAGCGCCCAGATCGCCGAAGCTGCCTGCTCGCGTGCCTCCGGCGTCCCCTCACGCAAGATGGTGCACAGCGGCGCAATGGCGCCCGTGCGCGCGACAGCCGTCTGATTCCTCGTGTTCTCTCGCGACAAGCACGAGAGCGCGCCCGCCGCGTTGGTGCACATTTCGGGCTGCGGGCTGCCCAGCATCGTGACGAGCGGCGGGATGGCGCCCGCCTCGGCGATGGCCACCTTGTTACGCGTGTGGTTCTTCGCGAGGCGCCACACCGCCTCGGCCGCGAGAGAGCACTGGATCGCGGCGGTCGCATCAGATTTCGACGCACCGGACTGGAGGGCCTGCACGAGGAGGTTGATGCCGCCCGCCCGCGCGATCGCGTCCTGGCGCGACTTGCTGTCCTTGCTCATGGCGATGATCGAACGGAGCGTCGCCTCCTTGGCGTTCGAGGACTCGCCGCTGAGCAGCGAGAGCAGCGCGGGAATGCCGCCCGCGTTCACAATGGTCACGCGGTTGTCCTCAGAATCGCTCGCTAAGTTGACGAGAGCCGCCGCGGCCTGCTCCTGTGCCTTCTCCTCGTCGGCCGCACGCCGGGTCGCCTCTTGGGCTGCACGCGCTGCCGTTGCCTCAGTGGCTGCTCTCTTCTCCACGTCCGCCAACGCACGTCTCATCTGCAGCTCCGCCGCCTTCTTCTCCGCATCAGTCGCCTTCTTGTCCGCCTCCGCTACGGCATACTTCGCCTCTTCCAGAGCGTGCTTCGAGTCTTGCAGCGCACTCCGGGCCTTGACTGCATCGTCGCGCCTCGCGGCGTCGGCCGCCTTCTTTTCGGCGGCACTGCTGTACGGGGACGGGCCGATCATCAGCATGCCGACGAGCTGCTCGATGATGAGCACGCGGTTCGCATCCTCGATCGAGAGGCGCACGAGCGCTGCCTCCGCGCGCTCGCGTGCCTTGGATCGATCGCACGCGAGCAACGAGACGAGTGGACCGATCGCGCCGCTCTCCGTAATGGCGATCCGATTCTTCTCGTACGCTGCGAGCTCGCACAGCGCGCCCGCGGCTTCCTCCTGCGCCTCGAGCCCCGCGTCGCCGCTGAGCATGTTCACCAACGGCTGCACTGCGCCCGCAAGAGCAATCTGCTCTGCAAGGGAGACTCGGGACCCCTCGGCGCCTATGCCCGGCGCATCGGCCGTTTGAGCGGCGAGAGCCTTGGCTTTGGCCTCTGCCTTCTCTGATGCCTTCTCGCCCTTGCGCCCCGTCTTGGACTGCGAAACGTCGACTGCGAGGCGCGCGAGCGCCGCGGCCGCGAAGCGCTTCGAGTTGTTCGCGACCCTCCGGAGTGCGCTCGCCTCCTCGAGTGTGTGCTCAGGCAGGACCACGGCGAACGTGCAGAGGAGCTCGCACAGGGGGGCGATCCCGCCGCTCTGCTCAATGGAGACCTTGTTGCGCGGGAGCAGGGCAAGCTCGGCGAGTGCCGCTGCCGCGTCCTGCTGCGCTTTCGCGGAGCTGTTGACTTCGCGTCCGTCAAGCAGCGCGATGAGAGGTGCGATGCCGCCCGCAGCGGCGATGCCGTGACGAACGACGTCGCCACCATGGAAGGAGAGTTTGGCAAGTGCGGCGGTAGCTTGCTCAATGGCTTCAAGCGACGGCGACGCGAGCGTCCTCACAAGCGGCGTGATGCCATCACGCTCCGTGACCACGGCACAAAAGGACTCGTCCAACGCCAGCGAGAGCGCCCAGAGAGCGAACGTACTGACTGAGTCCGTCTGGTCGCGAAGAAGCTGAACGAGGTTATCGGCGCCGCCCGCGCGGGCGATGTTGAGCTGCGAGTCGCCATTGTCGCGCACCAGCCGCCAAAGTGTCTTGATCAGCCGCTCGCGCAGATCGTCGTGATCAGCCTCAGCCGCCCGTTCGGCCGTTCGAACGAGCCCCGCCACAAGCAGCGAGACAGCTGCCAGCTGGTTGGGTTCGTTTCCCATGGCCAGGGCCGAGAGCGCCTTGGCGGCGAGGGTCTGTGCGCGCTCGCTCTTCGCGTCGAGCAGCTCGCACAGCGCGACGATCGCGCCCGAGCTCGCAACCGCCGCCTTGTTCATCGCGTTGCACTCGGTGAGGGCCCAGAGGGCACCCGCCGCCTCCGCTTCGACAATGAAGTTGGGGCTTCCTCGTTTGAGTAGGCCGCAGAGCTGCGCGAGGCCTCCCAGATCGGCGACGGCGCTCTGGTTGGCCAAATTGTGACGACACATCCACGTCAGCGCGAGTGCCGCGTTCGCCTGCGTGAGCGGTGTGTTCGACTCGCCGTCGGGCCGGGACGGTAGCAGCTGCTCGACCAACGGCTTGAGACCATGATGCAGGGCGATCACCTCCTGGTTGGCGCTGTTCCCGCGCGCAAGCATCGCGAGCGTGTGTGTGGCCTGCGCCACGAGCGGCTGCCTTGCACGCGGCATGTCGATCACCGCGAGCAGCGGCCCAACGCCGCCCGCCTTGGTGATCGCATCCTGTGTGCGCTTGCGGTGCTTAGTGCTCAGACTGATGCAAAGCTGGCTCAACACGCAGGCCGCTTGCGTCTGCACTTCCGTGTTGATGGCGGAGAGGGTGGCCACGAGAATCTTGATGCCACCAAGCTTGCAGATCTCCGTCTGGATGGCCAGGTGCTCCTGCGCGAGCGCAGCGAGAGCGCGCGCCGCGCACTCCTGCGCCCCGAGACTCCCACTGTCAAGTAGCCGCAGGAGGAACTTGATGGCGCCCGCCTTGTACGCACTCTGCTGACCCTCAGGGGTCGCGGCGAGGTTGCCGATCGCGTCGGCCGCGCGCGCGGCTGCTCGGCTGTTGGTCGAGTGCAGCAGCGACACGAGCAGCGGCACGGCGCCCGACCTGACCACTGGTTCCACTTGCTCCGTGACCGATGCGATCGAGGCGAGGGCGGCGGCCGCTTGCTCTTGCACGGAGCCCGTGCCCGCGCGCAGCACTCGTGTGAGCAGGCCAATGCCGCCGTGCTTGCACACCTTTGACACGTACTCGGGGTCCGACTGGATGATCAGAGCCACGGCCGCCGCGGCGTGCGCTTGGGCTGCATGGGAGCCTTCATCGGCGAGGCCGATCAGTGGCTTGAGCCCTCTAACGCCGAGCTTGTGGGCATTCTCCTGCGCCGTCTCTGCCACGGTATGCAGCGCCTCGGCCGCCCATTCCTTGCACTCCATCGATCCGTACTTCATCAGGTCGATCGTGTCCTCAATGAAGTCGGCAACGTGGTTGCCGTCCAGCTGCGCCACTGCAAGCCGCGCCGTCTTGGCCCTGGGGGAAATGACGCGGCGTGCCTCGTAGATCATCTCGGCGGTTGCCGAAGCATGAGCAAAGCCGAGGGACATGCCCGTCTTTGCTGGCATTTTGCCGGAGACGGGTGTGGATAGCTTGGGGCCAATCTACAGTGAATATGAAACCTGTGAATCACGACGAAACCAACGAAGTTTTGGCATGCAACACGCGTTACATTTGAGCTTTGTGTGTGAGAGAGTGAGTTTAGACACCTAGTCAAGACCACCCTAAAGTACGTGTGCTGCTATGGGCCTCGTCAGTGTAGATCGGATATCTCGGCCTGTACATATTCGCCGTGTTTTACTAGTGGTGCGAAGTCTGTGTGTCTCAATGACCATGAAATAACCATGCTCGATAGCTCACTCACTCATTCATCATCTTATCTGATACCCAGTTGGTGCCAGTTGGTCTCCGATACTGATCCCCTCTAGAGCGAGTCGCTCCGTCTCAACTACGTCTCAACTACGTCTCAACTACGTCTCAACGGTCGATCGTCTCGAGGAGCTGGAGGAGTCGCGTGCGTGTCCTGTTGCCGCAAAATAACGGGCTGGCTGGCTGTCAGCCGACCCTTCGATTTGCTTCCCCTGCCGCTGCGCGGTGTCTCGTTTGGAAAATTCTGCTCGTGTGCGTGGAGCGACCCCTGCCCAGAATGGGCTTCCCGATCGTGTGTCTGCTTCAAGTTCTTCGAGACCGCGAGTGAGGCGCTCTCGATGGCCATCATCCATCGCGAGAGCTCCTCAGCCGAGTCGCACGCGAACTCGATGGTGGCGAGGATCGAGTCGGAAACGAAGAACTCATGGACAGTCAGCTCAAAGCAGTGGCTGAACAGCTCGGCTTCCGCGCCTCTATCAAAGATGGTTTGGCTGAGAACCGATTGGCTCAGCGTGGCGCCTAGGACGGGCCATGCTCCGAGCAAGGGTGCGTCGAGCGATGAGCTCGTGAACTCGTGCAGGATGCCCTCGCACAGGACGTAGTGGCCCTTGCGCCAGTTCCACGTCGCAATCTGCCCGCGCTTGTACATCTTCGCCGCGTATTGCAGCCGGTAGTCCCACGCTGCGTCGAGGCGTCCAAACTTGAGCTTTCCGCCGTCGGCCTGCGTGAGCAAGGTGTGCTTGAGAGTTTTCTCGCAATGCTCCATGCGCTCAACGTCGTCGTCGAATCGGCGCTGCCGCGCATCGCGCAACGCGTGACGGATGGTCGTCTTGGCAACGCGTTCACCGAGCGCCCACAAGATATCGCCATCGTCATGCTTGTGAGGGAACGTGCGTCTCCCATCTGGTATGCTGCACGAAAAAGTTCTCACCTCGGACGCAAGAGTGCGAATAAGGTTCTCCCTCGAGGCCTTCCGTTCGCGAAAATTATTGGATTGGCTCGACACGTTGCCCTGGCTATCGCTTTTGGACGAGCCACCCTTGTCGGGCTCTGCGGCTTTTTCGCCATCGCGATCGCGTGATCCTGTTCCATTAAGGACCTTGACGACCCCACCAATGCTCTTGAGCTTGCGCCGTCTCAAGAGTGCCTGGTGAGCTTCCTTTGCACGGGCCTCGCTGGCCACCTCCTGGGCAAGGTCGTGTTTGGCCCGCTCAATCACCTCATCGAGAGGCGGCGCACAGTGCCGCAGCAACTCTCGCACTCGGGCCTCGGTACGTGAAACCACTTGCATCCTCTGCACCAGACCGGATGGCCCGGGATGCAGGCCGTGGGTAGGTACCGGAGAGACGCTCAAAGTGTGTTTTTGGAGCACGATGTTTAGCACACCCGTCGGAAATCGGCATGCATTCCAATATAAAGAAATACATGAAAGTCATCCAAGCGCGACTCAGTGGATTGCATTTAATTAGTGGGGCCGCATGCAAATCTATGAAAAAGGTTCGTGAAGACATGTGGTAGAACCTCAAGCAGTTCCTCAAGCTGGCGAACGCTGATCGCAGCCAAAGGGAGGAGAGCATGGAAAGGGATGAAGGTCTGAAAGAGGGTGAGGCAATCGATGTGTTGCGAAATGTACACCCAAAGGCAACCATCCTCGAGCTCCGTCAACGGTTCTGGGAGGTTAAGGCTGGAGGCAGCAATGGAATACATGCATTGAGAGTCCAAGCCGGGGTCGTGAAGGTGGTGACGGCGACGGTGAAGGAGGAAGCGACGAGGGTGGCGGACTTGGTGGAGGTGGTGAGGGCGTCACCGCCGCCATCACCGTCGGCCTCGACGGACTTGGCCGAGTCTACCTCGTCGAACCTCGTCGATGAGGGGGTCTTTGCTGAGGAGGCGGCCTTCGCGTACGGCGACCTCCTCGGCCGCCTTGGCGAGCCCTTGCGCGACCTCATCGCCTCCGCCTTCCCCGATGCAATGGACGAGCAGGCTGCTGGTGTCATGGAGAATGCCTTATACGCAGCCTTCCCCGAACCACCCGCCGCTCACGAGCTGCTCGCCAAGTCGCCGCCAGAGTGGCCGTGGTGGTGGGAAGTGGGCGACTTGTCTGTCAACGGCAACCTCAAGGATGTCCTCGACCCACTCGCCTCCTTCCTCGTGCAAAATGGCTTCGGCAACGAGGCTGAGGAGCTCGTGGTGCACATCCCCCCTTTCCAATCCATCGGAAACCATCCGCTCACGACTGCGCTCAAGCGCTTCCTCAAGAGCCATGCCGAGGAGACTCTTGCGGAGCGTCTTGAGTGCCTCTCTGCGAGGCGTGGCATCGAGAGCCATGCCAAGGGAGCCCCTTTGTGTTGCGGGGCGCGGCACGCCCAAAAGCCCGACGAGCGTCATGCGCGTCTCCTCATCGAGAGCCCATGTGACGTGCGCTCACCACAGCGCGAGTCGGCGGAGTTGCCTAATATGGACACGGGCTTTCGCTTCGGGATGGAGTGGAACGTCGAGGTGGTGACCGCGCTGCAGATCTTCCTCAAGAAACATGGCGCGGATGACCTCGAGATCACGCAGCGGATGGGCCTCAATGGCGACGCGCTCTTCAGCGTGTGCGCCAACGACCCGACAATCATGGCGCTTCAGGGCTTCCTCAACCGGCAGATGCTGCCCAGAATGATGTCGCTTCGGTACAAAGGGGCGCCGGAAGTCGTCACACCAGGACGTCTCGACGACTTGCCAAGTGCCCGGCACTTCGAATGGTTAGTTACATGAGGCATGCGAAGGCAAGGGGGATGGAGGCGTGCGGCGGTTCTGTGGACCAACCAAGCCAAAACGCAAGCGCACAGCCATGTACCCTCGCCGCTGCCTCGCTGTCCGATCCATGACGTCTGGTTGTCGCACGTCACATGCATCGTATCGGTTCAAAGACACGGGGCGCGCGCGGGAGGCGTCAGCAGCGTCCGTCCACGGTGAGCACGGGTGGACAGTTCATGGGACAGTTGCGCCAGTGTGAAACGTTCACCGTACGGTAGAGAGTTCACACACACCAACGTCCTAAGATTTCCGGAGCCAAGGAACCTCAACGGAACCGGGCCGACTCACAGCTGACTCAGCAGATTTGCGCGCGCGACCAACGAAGCCAACACCCGATCAACCCCAGGCCTGCGTGACACAATGATGTAGGTCGGGTCGCAGCAGCATGTGCGTCGGGATGACGGTTCGGATGCACGCTCAATGAAGGGGACTGCCACGCCGAACGTACCCGAGGATGGGCTTCGCCCAGCGCCTCACTCACGCTTTAAGTTTGCGAACTCCCGTGCAGTGGCGCCGGTGGGTACCCAGGCCCGAAATGGTCTCAAAAGGGCGACCGCATACCTCGCATGGAAACTGGCCAAAAGCGTCCTGCAGCACTGGGCCGGTCGCGCCGTTGCGATAACGAGAGCCGCAAGCGGAGCAGAGGGTGCCGCTGCCATTTGGGCCCGGTCCCTTGCCACTCGTCTCGTCTGCCTTGCACTCGCACCACTCGCAGCGCCACTGGCCGCCGTCGCAATCACGTGAGTGCATGCCCAACGC
>JWZX01001338.1:0-10999 GCA_001275005.1 Chrysochromulina tobinii
TCACCCTCGAGCTCGCCGGTGACGTCTCCTCATTCACCCCAAGCGTGCGGACCGAGATGAAGGGCGCGATCGCGGCGAGGGCGAGCGTCGACCCATCGGCCGTGGAGTTGGCTGTATCGCCGGGCAGCGTCATCGCCGACGTGAGCATCCAGACGACCACAGCGACGGCGGCCTCGGTGCAATCGACGATGGCCAGCGCGACGAGCAGCCCGAGCAGCGCGACCGCCATGCTCGCGAGCGTCACCGGCGTCTCGATCGTCGTGCTCGCGGTCGTGACGATGCCCACCATTGCAGACGTCTCACCGCCGCCACCACCTTCACCGTCGCCTCCTCCACCCATGTCACCCACGTCGGTCGGTGCATCGGCGGTCGAGACGAGCGGCTCCATCGGAATCATCGTCGGCGTCGTCGTCGTCGGTGTGATCCTCGCAGTTGTCCTCGCCCTGGTCTTCATGCGCGCGCGCCGTCGTCGCCGTCACAACGATAACGTGCTGCCCGATAACGTACGCCCGCCAGCGCCAACGGGCGCCAAAGCAGAGAAGGCGGCCAAGAAGGCCGCAGCTCGGAAAGCAAAAGCGGAGAGGGCCGCTTGGTTGGCCAAGCATGTCGCTGAGGCCTTCATGGTGCCGCCCTCGATCACAGTGGAGATGACGCAGGAAGTGAAGCGCTCTGTGCGCTCGCTGATACCGGAGGGCACGTCGTTTGACAAATACTATCCCGAAGTGGTGATCTCGTATGCGACGGGTCGCCGTGAGCAGGATTGCGCAGGCGCCGGGCCAGGCATGTATTTTGCGGCGGGGTTCATCAGGATCCTCCACCAGTGCGGCGTGCAATCCTTCAGCGGGCTGCACGTCCCCGTTGGCGTCGACTGGAAGGCGTTCATGCTGCGTCTCAAGGGGCGGCATGCGAACGCGAAGGTGCTGATCGTCCTGAAGACTAAAGCGCTCTACGAGTCCGAGCCGTGCTTGAAGGAGCTCAACTGCGCCATCGAGCGAAAAATCCCTCTGATACCCATTGTCTTTGAGGAAGGATTACCCGGGCCACAAAAGCAGTGGTCAAAGCTGACGGACCAGAACTCAGAGATCATGATATCGAATGTGCAGGAGCACCTCGGCAAGATCAATGACATCCCAAACCCCGGCACGTTGCTCACGGCGCCCAGCACTCTGGACGAGATCATCAAGGAGATCAATAAGCATGTCACAACTAAGGCCCGTGAGCCCACGACTATGGACACCTTTCTCGCGAGCTCACAGTCACAGCCGGGACCGCCACCAAAGGGAAGCGGCATTGAGATGTCGAGCGTGGCAGGAGGCTCAAAGCAGGGAGGCTCGATGGACCTGGTCAATCTCGTGCGCTGGAAAGACCTGACTCTGAAAGAGAGTCTCGGGGCGGGCAGCTTTGGCGAGGTGCGTGTGGCCGTGTGGAACTCGACCCCATGCGCCATCAAGAGCCTACGGGCGACGACCGCGCCGGCGGCCCTGCAAGAGCTCCTCAACGAGTTCGAGCTCACGATGCGCCTGCACCACCCCAATGTGCTCCTCACCATGGGCATCGCACACGACGCTGACGACGGAAAGACGGGCATTCTGATGGAGCTCATGCCCGCCTCGTTGCTCGATGTGCTGCACCACCACCGGCAGCGCGATCAGCTCGCCACGTGGGAGGCATCCCTCGTCCTCATCGCCCTCGATGTGGCCAAGGGCATGACGTACCTGCATGCAATGGGCGTGGTCCATCGCGACCTGAAGCCTGGCAACGTGTTACTTGCGGAGCACTGGCACGACGCCAAGGTGGCCGACTTTGGCACCGCACTCACCAAGTATGCCGGGCAGGCCGAGGGGCCCGCGGGCACGCCGCCCTACATGGCTCCCGAGGCCTTTGCGCTCACCTCGGGCGCAAAAGCCAAGCCCACCGACGTGTGGAGCTTCGGATGCCTGCTCACACACATGGGGACGCGGTCCGTACCGTTCAGCCATGTGCAACTGCCCGTCGGAATGTCTCCAAAGGACGCTATGCGCGCGCTCGTGGCGATTATTGTCAAAGGTCAAGCGACCCCACTCGACCAGCTGCGCAACGTGGCCGGCTGCCCATCTGGCATCCTCGCGCTTACCACCCGGTGCCTTCAGACCGATCCTGTTCAACGGCTTGCGTTCCCTGCTATCGTGGACGAGCTCCAGCGCATCAAGGGCAGTGTGCGCGCTTCGCGCCCCTCGACTCCGCTGCGTCGAGCTGATGTTGTTAGCCAGACGGGCGCATCTGCGGCGTCAAACTACGTCTCCCCGACCTACTTCGCTCCACACCATGCCTCCGAAGGTGGTTTGGCGACTTTCGTCGCTCCGTCGCAAGCTGCATCTGTACCAACTGCACCACCTGCGCTCTCCTCGCTTGAGTTGATCGTCTCTCAGTTGACTGGCTCTTTTAAAGCTGCCCTTTCCACTCTGCAGGCCAACAACAGCTCCGAGGACAGCCACTTCCACCATGTATAGAATGATGCATGCAAGCTCTGAGTGACTGACAAGAAACGTTCAGGGAAGACCAAATGTGGACCTGGAGATTCGTGCCCCGACGTGCGACGTGCGTGAGCTCCGAGCGTCAGAGTGCCAGGGGTTCTCTCTGAAATGGAATCGCGGCGGGGAGTTACCGGCGTTCGGTAGGTGGGTGTTGTGTCCACCATACGTTTTCGATGCCGCACGGACATGCCGTGCCAGGCCAGGGACCGGAGGAGCTGAGTTGTGGGTCTGGCG
Organism: Chrysochromulina tobinii; assembly: GCA_001275005.1. Lineage (NCBI taxonomy): Eukaryota > Haptophyta > Prymnesiales > Chrysochromulinaceae > Chrysochromulina > Chrysochromulina tobinii. The sequence continues at coordinate 2,748 of JWZX01001338.1, forward strand.
TTCCGCTATCGCGGGTATGGGGGATGGGGCTGTTTCTTCTGCGGTGCGCAGTGTGTCCGGAGCCTCGCGGGGGACTACGGGCCGTTGTAGGGGCGTGATGTTCACGGACGTGGAGCACGGACATGCCGGGGCGAGGAGGTTGGATCTGAGCACTGCCAATGGGACCGGTGGGGATTCACGATCTCGTTGCCTGTGCCTCGTCCGCCCGCGCAAGTAGTTGTGAAACATGACGTGGGAGCAGCGTGGGAGGTGGAGCGACCCTAAGAGCGTGCGTGCGGACACGCAGATGGCATGTATCGATCGACGTAGCTATATACGACGAGACGCGCAACCATACGATATTTTATTTTTTCGGTGTGTGCACTCGGTCTGGCGACGGGTGGTGAGCTGGTGACCGGTCTGTTGACCCGGGGGTGAGTGAGGTGTCCCCCAAGGTGTCCCCGACGGAGCGATCGTAGACACGACAAATTTTGACATGTCTTTGTCGCCTTCACGAGACACGAGACACGAGTAGTTTGTAATGTCGATTTAGGAATTACTTATGATAGGCGTTGTCGATTAGTGTCTCGTCCGGTGACTGGTCCGCGCCTTTCGCGGCCCGGCCGCCGGCTCGCGTTCTATAGGGATCGCCACACGACACATGCGATCCACACACACACACACGCATCCGAGCGGGTTCAGTCATGCATGAAGATTCGCGAGGCGATGTCCTGCACCACCCAATCCACGCCCGCGGCCAGCCCCGCGCCCGTGAAGGCGCTGCACGCCTCTATCCGCCAGTGCCGCTTGGTAGCGCTGAGCTCGTCGAGGCCGAGCTCCGCGCGGATCTGCTCCGCGGTGAGGGCGCCGACGATGTCCTGCTTGTTGGCAAAGACGAGCAGCGACGCGCCGGCGAGGCGCTCCTGCTGCAGCAGCTGCTGCAGCTCCGCTTTGCAGTCCTGCAAGCGCGCGCGGTCAGCAGAGTCGACCACCCAGATGAGGCCATCGGTCTGCTCAAAGTAATTGCGCCAGTAGGAGCGCAGAGAGGTCTGCCCGCCAATGTCCCAGATGTTGAGCTTGAAGCCGCGGTACTCGAGCGTCTTGATGTTGAAGCCCAGCGTTGGCGAGATCGTGTCGATCTCCTCGCCGTTGAACTTTTTGACAACCGTAGTCTTGCCAGCATTGTCGAGCCCGAGCATGAGCAGCCGCACCTCGCGCTCCTTTTGCTTCTGCCGCTTGAGGATGGTAAGTAGACCCATGGTAGTAGCTGCAGCTCCTCAGGCTTCGGCGGCGCTGCTCTGTGCCCGATCAGCGCCCGGCGGTGAAGAGCGTTGGAGCGTCTTGCGTGAATGTGAAGGGCGTTTCACGGTCATAGGAAACCCTGAACACTACATACAAAATGTACAGAGCGCGCACAGAACGTTCAGTAAAGCAGAGCGGCTCCGATGCTCCGCCCCTCCACCTACTGCTTCTCTGGCGGCGGCACGACGGCCGCATTTCGAGACAGATGGAACCAGCCGCGCGAGCGTCCTGTCACCTCGTCCTCAACGAGCTGGGCGTCCCACAGCTTGCGCAGCGGCACCCAGTAAGGCGGGTACTTGAAGCGGGCCACGTCAAGCACGAGCGCAGCGTCGGAGGGGGCATGGTATCCACCGATGGGCGAGAAGTGACCACTACCGGTCTGGCCGAGGGAGGCGCGGTCGAAGCTGGTGACGAGGAAGGAGGAGTGGCTGCTGCTGGAGGTGGCGCCAAGCACAGCCTCGCGGAAGCTGTCGATCGACTCGCCCGCGTCGGTCGGGCGCCGCATGCGCACGGCGCCTCCGTTGGCGGCGGCCATGGTGCGGAACTCCTCCATGGTCACCCCGGCGATGCGGATCCGGTCGAGCGAGCTGGTGCAGCTCGTGGGGAACATGTCGTCCGACCACCAGCGCCATCCGGGCCCCGTCTCGTCGTGCCACCGCCGCCGCGGGTCGACACGCAGAGCATTCATCACCATCGTCAGCGAGCCGAGGCCGCAGAACGTGGGCTCATCCTGTGTGACGAACTGCTCGATGAGTGGGAAGTAGGGCTCCATGTGGCCAAGGGACATGGCCTCGGCAAAGAAGCGCCGCCCGCGCTCGCTCGAGAAGGCCGTGAGCGCCTCAGGCAGCTCCCGACGGTGCACGCTCTTCGGCGGTGGCGGCATGCTCGTGGATGGCGGCGTGAAGCCCAGCCTCTGGTACATGGCGTTCGACTCGCCTCCGGCCACCATCGCGCACGTTGAGCGGGACCGACATTTCGCGCAAGCCGATATGGCCGTGCGCGTGGTGCCTCGCATTGCGCGCCTTCACGCTGCCCTTCACCAAACACGGAGCTCGATGACGTCGTCCGCAGAACTTGCGTAGGCGTTCTCGCGGGCACCTCGCTTTTTGGAGATTGAAGAGCCTTCTAAGAGGGTCCAGGCACGCTCGGGCTCGGACTTTTGTGACATCTCGAATGAGGGTCACTCTGTGCCATTGCAACGAAATATAGGTCGTAGAATTTTTGTGTAGCGCCTTGAATTTAGTTACTAGCGAAGTTGGGGACTCAATAGACAGTACGAATCTGGCCGATTCTTCTCCACGTCGATTCCCGGTGCATGATGCATGATGTGCTCAGTACGGTACATGTATCCGCACACCGATTCCAAGCGATTCCTCGGTTCGGGGTCACATCTCCTTCTGAATCATCGCTACGAGTGCTGTCGCCCTACTGCGGATGTCGTCCGTCGCAGCGCGGGCGAGTGCCTCCTTCGCGGAGACGAGCCCCCTCTCCAGTTGGCCATCGTTCGCAAGCGCGATGGCGAGGTTCAGGTGCGCGAGGTCATATCCCGGAAGAATCTGGAGCGCCGCGACGAGCGCGGCCTCCACGTCACCCAACGGCTGACGAAGCTGCTCGAGGATCGAAGCATAATTAACGTAGGCGCCGGCGAGCGTCGGCGCCAAAGATCCTCGTACCTGTGGGGACGTGGCGCTGCGGTGAGCACATGCATGCAAGGCAGGTCAACACAGCGGCAATCAACGTGCCTGGGCCAGCCGTGCTCGGAAGCGCTGCGGTGAGCACATGTATGCAAGGCAGGTCATCAGCGGCAATCAACGGCCATCCGTCCTCGTACCTCAGCGGCCTGCGAGCCCGTGGCGCTGGCGGCCCAGAGCTGCGCCCCAAACTCGAGGATCTCGCGCAATCTCGACTCCATCTCCCGCAATCTCGCCTCCATAGCCTTTGGGCTGTGGAGCTGGCCCAGACGCATCTGAAGCTCCAGGCGCGCGCTGACGAGGTCCGCGCTCTCCTTGCCGAGGCCCATCTCGTCGGGGTTGCTCGCAGCGACCTTGAGCAGCTGCGCTTGCGCCGCGCCAAAGTCGGCGGCGCAACGCGCGAGGGCGCTCGGCTCGGCTGACCCGCTGGGCGGCGGCGCGCACGCGTGCACGGCGCGCTGCTTGTACGCGTGCGCCAGGTTGAGCCACACCTTTGGGGTGGGGCTCGGGGTTCGGGTTCGGGGAGGGGTTCGGGTTAGGGCTTGGGCTCGGGTTCGGGCGCTGTCTATCCATTTTAGGGTTCGGGCTCGGTCGAGCCATGTTAGGGTTAGGGCTCGGGTTCGGGCGCGGTCGAGCCTTACCTTGGGGTGGGGCGTGTGGCTCTGCACCCGAAGGAGCAGCTCGATGGCCTTGGACGGGTCCGACTCGACGACGGCGATCGCACGATGTACCATCGGCACCGGGTCCAGTCCTCGGCTCTGCTCGATCATGTCGTCCGCCAGAGCCTCATTCGTGCGCCAGCGCTGCAATTGCGCTCGTGAGGCGTTGGCATTGGCGTACAGCAGCGCACCGACAGCAAGGGCGGCGAGGGCGCGACGCGCCTGTATACCCCAGCCAAACGAGCGCGAGGTGGCCATCTTCTCCTCCACGCCCGCGGCGGCGCTCGGATTGCTCTTCTCCTTCACACCCGCGCCCGCGGCGGCGCTCGGATTGCTCTTCTCCTTCATGCCCGCGCTCGCGTCGGCGCTGCAGAGTGCATGCAATCCGAGCGCCGCCGCGGGCGCGAGCACCAAAAAGTCCGCACAGTACGAGTAACGGTCGGCACCGATGGTCTGGATGTGGTCGGACAAGAGGCCTAGGGTCGGCAGCATCACGAGCGCGTGGCCATCAGAGGTCATCAGAGGTCATCAGAGGTCATCAGAGGTCATCAGAGGTCATCAGAGGTCATCAGAGGCAATCAGTGGCAATCAGAGGCAATCAGAGGCAATCAGAGGCAATCAGCGTACCGAGGGTCGGCAGCATGACGAGCGCGTGGCCGAGCGCCACGAGCGCCGCGACAGCGCCCGCCGCCAAGAGCCCACGCACCGGCTGCCCGCATAGCCGTTGGGTCAGCGCGCCGAGGAGTGTGAACAGTGCGAGCCCGAGAATGCATGCACCAACCGAAGCACTCGAGAGCAGAGCACTGTTGTCTGCTGAGAGAGCGGCGTGCGGCGCATAGTAGCGCACCGCGAGGCCGCCTTCGCTGGGGCGCACGACACGCCGATAGTGCTGCCCGAGCATCGCGAGCGCACGCAATCAGTGGCAATCAGTGGCAATCAGTGGCAATCCGTGGCAATCCGTGGCAATCCGTGGCATGGCAATCATTGGCAATCATTGGCAATCAGTGGCAATCATTGGCAATCAGTGGCAATCAGTGGCAATCAGTGGCAATCAGTGGCAATCAATGGCAATCCGTGGCGTGGCAATCAGTGTTAATCTGCGTTGGCTCACCTGCCCGAGCATCGCAAGCGCACGCAATCCGCGTTGACTCGCCGACAGCTGTTGCTCGGGCTGCAAGGCGCGCCGTTGGTCGAGGGCGCTCGCTTGTGTGGCGAGGCTGGCGACGGCGACGGCGCTGCTCAGAGCGAGGCTATGCTCAAGCATCAGGCGGCCGAGAAGCGCGAGAAGCCCCGCGTGCTCTGCTGGCCGCTCTACTGGCCGCTGCGGCTTCTTTGGGCGGTCACGCGTCGTTATGGGCGCCCCGTCCGTGACGAGCAGCCAAGTCCCTGCATCGAGCAGTGCCGGCGCGACGAAGACGGTGATGCATGCCGCCTTGGATAGGGCGGCCGCTGCCGTGAACAAGCCGCAGAGAAGCCATCGGTACACACGGGGGTAGAGTAGCCACGTGGCGCCCCCGAGGGCAACGTGCGCGTGGCACATGAGCAGAGCGAGGCATGTGCCGAGTAAGTAGCCGTTGGCCGAGGGCCACGAGATCACCTGGAGAGAGGGGGGAGTGGCGCCGTGATGAGCACTTGCATGCAAGTCGCCGTTGGCCGAGGGCCACGAGATCACCTCGACTCGCTCGGCCATGCTTCCAACGACGGATGCGGCGGCGAAGCCGCAAATGTGAGGCAGAACGGACGTGCCTCGTGGGCGACTCTGCAGAAAGGCGGGTACGAGCAAAGCCGCAAGGAGGACGTTGCAAACATGCAATGCCCTCGAGACTAGGCGCATTTGTGGCAGCATTCCGAAGCCGATTGCACCGGTCGCGCGCACCACGCCCATGCGAAGCCACTCGGTCAGCGGCTCGAAGACTCCCAGCTTGCTCGAGGCCATCGAGGTGGCTGCGACTGCCCCAGCTACACTTGGCGAGGCGATGGCTGGATCCTGCACGAAATTGATCAAGTCGTCCGAGAGGAACCAGACAAATGTCATGGCGGAGCGCGACTGGAGGTCGTCTTCGTACAGCGTCGGAGCGTCGAAGATGGTCCAGAGCAGCGCGGCGGATGCTGCTGCGACAGAAGCCGACATCATCGGCGTGTACATCGCGAGAGAAGTAGATGCCGACGGTCGGCTTCTCTCCTTTCCAAATGGAGCAAGTTCGCCGGCGCGGCGGCAATCGGGATGGACGTCCGAGGACGGTCGATGATCGGAGGCAAGTGGGCGCGTGTTTGTCTTCCGCGATAAAACCTGACCCAGACGCTCGTGTGCTGAGAAACTCACGCGTGCTCACGCCTCTCAGATCGCACGGATCGATCACGAAGCCCGCCGCTTACGCACCTCCACCTCCTCCACCGCCATCTGTGCTGCCGCCCGGAACGCCGCCTGCAGCTCTGGTGCGGGCGACTGCAGCACGCCAAACGAGCGGTGGCCGTCGCCGCGGCGGGCGCCGAGGCGCGGCGCGGCCTCCTCCGGCGGCGAGATGGCCGGGCAGCCGCCCTGCGCCTCGTCGTTGAAGGGGCGATCAAAGGCTTCGTCGAGGAGCTCGATCGGCATGCCCCCCATCGCACCGCCGGGTAGAAGGGCCTCCGGCCCGAGCACGGTCGCGTAGAACGAATAGATCCAGCACACGTCCGAGATGTTGCGGCTCGGCCCCGGCGTCGAGTGCGGGCACTTGGCGAAGCGCCCATCGTGCAGTGCATCGTACTCCTCGACGGCGCTGTGCACCGAGTTGTCGCTGCACGTCTTGTTCACGATCTTGAGCACCTTGGCCGACCACGTGCACGTGGCCGGGCTCGCGCCCGGCGCGTCGCACCAGCCCGCGGCCGTCGTCGAGTACCACATGTTCTTCCCGGGCCCCGCCGTCTTGTTGATGACCGAGAAGCCCCAGCAAGCCCACGGAGCCTTGATCCAGTTGTCCCACGAGCACATGCCGAAATGGCCGAAGGAATTCGTGATATTCTCCGCGCCAGCGGGCTTCTGGCTGCTGCAGTCGGACGCGTTCTCGAAGTTGCCACAGGTGCACAGGTAGTTCTGGCCGTGGCATGGCAGGCGGGAGAAGGGATCGATGTCGCTCGCGTTGCACGCGTTGCACCGGCCATACTCGCCAAACTCGCCTTTCACGCTCAGAATGAGCTTGGTGATCACCAAGTCGTTGTCAACGACCTCCTCGTTGGTGCAATCCTTAGATTGTGGATTGCTGGCACACTCGATCGGCAGAACCTTTGATCTGAGATCAAAGAAGATGTCGCCACGCAGATCTGCCGTGTTCATGTTTACAGGGACCACACCTTCGTGTAGCGGGTTCACATGGTAGACGGTAAGGTCGGTATTGGCGAGGCCGGTGAGCATCGCGACGAGGAGCGCCATGGCGAGGTGCACCCTCGTGTGAAACACCGAACCTGTGAATGCCGTGCCATATTTGGGATGGGCGCATCCGGCTCGTTTTACTTCTTCGGCATTTCACCCGGCGGATCTTCGCAGCGTCCGAAAAGCGGAGGGTGAGTCTTCTCCACTCAGTCACTTACACGCACCCACTGTTTTTGGCACTCACACAGGTCACAGCACATGCCACATCTGACATCTGACCCTCTTTAATTGTGAAGGACCCGATCTGGAGATCTCACGTGCTGCACTCTCCACTCGTGGTCAGTCGTGTCCCCGCTGCCGCACCCATATGCCATCTGCGTGTCCGCCCGCACGCTCTCAGTCTCACATCATGTTTCATCTCACTCTGCGCGGGCTGACGAGGCCACGAGATCGAATCCCCACGTCCCAGTGGCATTGCCCAGATCCAACCTCCTCGCCCCGGCATGTGCATGCGCCACGTCCATGAACGTCACGCCCTACAACGGCCCGTCGTCCCCCACCCCCGGGATTCCCATTTCGAGAGAACCTGTGACGCTCGGAGCGCACGCACGTCACAGGTTGCGACCAGGTTCACACTAGGTCCTCCCCGAACGTTGGCCGCTCGCAGATCTTTGTAGTGGCCCCAGAATGCGAATCTCAGATGTGCAACATGCCGGGCACGGCCGAGCGCGTCGCGTCGGGGTCGTTGCTATTGGGCGCCTCCATGTTCCCCGACGCGCCGCTGCTGCTGCCAGAGGCGCGGCCCCCTCCATTGCCCCCGCCGTCGCCCCCGCCGTCGCCCCCTCCATCGTCCCCTTCCTTGCGAAGCTCAAAGTCGCTCAGCTGGTGCTTGCCTGCGTCGACGTGATCGTCATGAGAGTCAGTAACGACGGAGAGGTAGGCAGCGGAGCATGCAGAGGAGCGATCCCAAGGCGGCTGATGCACGATCGTCGCGCCCTCCCGCGCCGACCTTGCCGCCGCCACATGCTGCGCCTCCTCCTTTTGCTGGCGCACCATGTCATGCTGCCGTACGCCGCCCTCGGCACTGTCTGCGCGTGAAGAGCCTTCCGTTTCGGAGGAATCTCTGTCGAAGCGATCGCTCATCTCGATGCCAACGCCGCCACCGCCGCCACCGCTACCGCCGCTACCACTGGGGATGGAGACGCTGCACGCGGACGGCTCCTGTTGATGAAGCTTATCTGCGGAGACCGAGCTCGCGGACATGTTGCGGAG
>JWZX01001340.1:0-15807 GCA_001275005.1 Chrysochromulina tobinii
ACATGCAGGATACATGCAGGATACATCAGGATACGTATTGTATAGGAAACCCCCCCCAATTTGTATAGGAAACCCCCCCGCACCCCAACGGCGCGGACACCCGACGGCCCGACTTGGCGTACACGGCATAGACACGCCTCGCCGTCGTGCGTCGTCAACATCGTCCCTTTGGGCCCCAGCGCGTGCTGAGTGGGCCCCGGTGAGCGACACGGAGCGCTTGCTCTTTAGCGCTCTTCTTTAGGGTTGGAAAAGGCGCGCTTTCCCGGTTCATAAGTTGCGGTCTCGCATGACGTGCATATGTAACCTCCATGTGACGACCATCGACGCTGTGTCGGGATCCGCGGCTGCCGCGACGCGAGCACGATGGAGGACGTAGGCGCCTACCGAGCCTTCTTCGTGCGCAACGAACCTCCTCAGAGTGAATTCGTGGGCTCGGCTCCAAAGGCAGCACCGTCCGACGCCAGCGCGACAGGTCTCGATTGGGACTCTGAGGCTGTTCGCGAGCTCCAACGCAGCCTGCCAGCGCACATGACGCTTCGCCCGATCACCTCGCTCACGGACGCGGCGCGAGCGAATCTGCGCTCCACGGTCCTGGACAGCTGGGGTCGCGCCGCCGCTGAGGCGGTGGATGTCCCTGCGTGCGCCGAAGTTGCCTTGGAGGACATGTTACGCATCGTGCGCGAGCTCCGGTATCTGCCGCCGCTGTGCCGCTCGGTTGAGGAGGCGCAGCAACTTACGAGCGAGCTGGGGCGCTGCTTCCATCACGGCGCCGGCGATCCCACTGGACGGGTCCTCTCACCTGATGCTTCCCGAGTGCGTCAGGTTATGAGCGACGTTGCCTCGGCCGAGAACGACTGCTCGACAGTCCGGCGCGTGCTCGGGCTGCTGACCGAGATGACCCGGGCTCCCGAGGGCAGCGTCGCACCGGGAAGCCCCGATGGGCCGCCGAGTCGCGTCACGATCCGCTTCCTCCACGAAGAGAGCGCCTCGACCATCGGCGAGCCGAAGCACGTGGACGTCAAATCACGTGAGCCGTTGCCGGCGCGCCCAGTGGTGAGCGCCGAGACGGGCGCAGACGCGCTCGTGCAGCGGCCGCGGCTCATCTGGACGTTCGACAAGCGCAACCCGCTGCGCATCCTTAGCTGGCGCGCACGCGCATGCATCGACACGGAGCCGCCGGAGGATGGCGGCGGCATCGTGCTACCCGAGGGCCTGCGCTGCGACCCGCCGTACTTGCACGAGGGCCTGACGACCACGGCCGACGGCGAGTGGCCGATAGGCTCGCGTGTGCAGCTGGTGACGGACCCCGATTGGTTCAACCCTGAAGGGGCGAGGAAGGTGGCCGAGGCATGGGAACGGGAGCGGCGGCAGCCATGATGCAATTGCGTGCTGTATGCGATACGTTAGATACGTGATAGTCTCGAGGTCGCTCAGAGGTTTAGAGGTATGGTTAGACTCGCGGGGCTACATAAGTGATGGGTGCGGAATTCGTTAACCGTAACAAATGTGCTGACTCCAAGGCTGACTCTGAGACACGCTGACGACTTGCAGCTTCAGAGATGATCTATGATGATGACTATGATGACAGCAGCTGTGAGAGCTCCGGGCCGTGAGCACATGGCTGAGCAGCAGCAATCTGAATCTCTGCAAACGAGGCTTCTGTATTCTTGCTGTTGGGGTGGCCGCGGCGAGCATATTTGAAGGTGATGAGTACACACAGTACATGTCGACGACTGCGCGCTGTCGTCGCTCGCGAACGCGGCGTTTTGAGCGCGTCCTTTGTACCCGGTGACTTCCCCTTTTTGGTGAGCAGTCAACGGCATCGCGGGTGGCGCGAGAGTCTTTGACGCGCTTGACCTTGAACCGATGGAGGATGCGACTGACGAGGAGACGTACAACCTGCTGCTGCAGCTCAAGGAGCTGCGCTGCGCCCGCCTGCAGGTGCGCGTCACCCACGTATTGGCGCGCTCCCATCTCCTGCCGCTCACCCCACGTTGCACTCCTACTCTCTCTCTCCTGCGAAGGCGATGATCGCACTCAAGGAGGCGCGGCTCGAGGAGGCGAAGCTTCGTGAGGCGCGGCTGCGATCGCCGTCGTCGCCCTCGCGACACGACGAGGCCGACGCTTCGGCTGGAGATGCGGCCGATGAGCATCCCACAGAGCCACCCATGCTGCGCCGCATGTCGTCTTCGCTGGTCAACGTCGAGGTGGCCGGTCAGAACACGCGGCCGCTTGGCAGGCTGCAGCCCGAGGGGCGCACGCATTACCGGCCCGCGCCCTCGACGCGCTTCGGCGCGCGCTCCCACTTTCCGGGCGCTGACCGCCTGCGGGGTGGCCTGTTGCCTTCGGGCATCCCGACGTCTCTAGTGCAGCGGTGGCATGCGGGCTCGATCTCGGGCGATCTCGCGCTGCGCGAGATCCTCGACGCCGTGTGCCGCGTGCGCTCGGGCCGCGACGCCTCGCCCGAGGAGCGCGAGCTTGCCGCGATGACGCAGTCCTTCACAGCGGACGGGATGCTCTCCCTCGGCGGGCCACTCGGTGAGTGACATGACGAGTGCCGCTGAGTGCCGCTGAGTGCCGCTGAGTGCCATACGCAACTGAGTGCGGCTGAATGCGACTGGCTGCGCTTCGTAGGCGCCCTTGTGGGTGGTCTGCCAGACGCCAAGCTGATCACGGCGGTAGGCCAAGCGAGCTCATCAAATCTCGCGCCGCTGCACGCGCTGCTGCTTCGCGAGCCCGAGGCAGTTTGCTGCGATGCCCTGCGCCAGTTCACGCGTCAGTTGCTCACTAGCGCCGAGTCCGAAGGGTCTGTGGAGCGCCATTCGCTCACAGTCGACTTGGCGAAGCTCTCGGCGGAGGAGCTCAATCTTGCCTTCCGGCGCGCGTGCCTGAAGCACCACCCGCATCGTGAGGACCGCTGATGACCCTCTGATTGCTTCTGATTGCGTCCCTCATCGGGTGGCTGAGTGCGTCTGATTGCATATGAGTGCGTCTGAGTGCGTCCGATTGCGTCCCTCATCAGGCGAGTCCGGTTCGCTCGGCTCGCTGCTGTGCGTCCATCTCCACTTTGAGCTCGTGTGCCTCACGTGGACGGGATTGCGCCACCGCTCTGATCTCGGCCGATCTGACGAAGCCGAGAAGGACGGCAGCAAGGGAGCGGCCCTCAGTGGCGCGGCGGCGGCGGCGGCGGCGCCCTTAGAAGATGCGGCGCTGCTCCGCGAGATCGAATCTGCCGATGCGGAGCTCGCACTCGGCGCCGAGCGGCTCGATCCGTCCGTGCTCGAGGCGCTCAATGAGAGTATGGCGGCGAGGGCGAGCTACCTGGGAAGGGTGCGAGATCTGCTTGAGGTGCAGCTGGAGGGGATGCAAGCGGTGGGCGCGTACTCGATCATCGGGTGCTCAGCACGGCGCGGCTCGAACGACTCGCCTTTCCCACAGCTCTGCCCAGCATGCCAGTGCTCAGCACGGCGCCCCGTCTCGCGCTCCCCACAGGTGCTCGCCGGATGCGACTGATAAGGAGCTCGCGGCGGCGTACCGCGACGCGGCGCGGCGTAAGCACCCCGACCGCGGCGGCGACAAGGTCGCGTTCCAGAAGCTGCAGCAGGCCTACGAGGAGGTGACAAAGGCGCGCAAGGCGGCTGGTAAACAGTCAGGCCGAGGCGGCGGCGGGGGTGGCGGCGGCGGCGGCGGCGGCGGCGCTGGCGGAGGCGGAGGCGGAGGCAGAGCAGGCGGCGGCGCTGGCGGAGGCGGAGGCGGCCACGCTGGCGGCGGCGAGGGCGGTGGCGAGGCAGGCGCGGGCGGCGGCGAGGGTGATCGGCATAAGACCAGACGCGAACGCAAAGAGGCACGACGGGCAGCCCGCGCAGCAGCCAAGGCGGACAAGGAGGAGGCTGATGCTGCCGTGGCGGCGGAGGAGAAGCGTCAGGCAGCAAAGTCGGCCGGCGCGGCTGAGGCGGGCGCCGAGCCGGGCGCGGGCGAGAGCCAGCCCGATTCAAATGGTGGTGAGGCTGATGATGAGGCTGATGACGTTTCCCATCCGAAGCGGACGCGTGATGCGTCGGAAGAAGCGGTGGAGGAGGAGGAGGCGGCGGAGGCGGAGAACCAGGATGGGTCGACAGCGAAGGCGAAGGCACGGGGGCAGAGCCTCGACGAGGACGACGAGGACGAAGGCAAGGAGAATGCCGCGACGAACGCGAGCACGAAGCCCAAGGGCGCCGACGCGGGGCAGGGGGGTGGCGCCCACGACGACGCGGCCGCCGGAGAGGGAGCTGAGGGCGATGGTGTGAAGAGCGAGGGCGATGGTGTGAAGAGTGAGGGCGAGGACGTGAGCGAGGGCGAGGCGGACGACGCGACGGAGGCGATCCGGGAGGCGCAGGAACAGCTCCGACAGCAGCGCGAGGCGCGCTCGAGACGGCGCGAGGAGCGGCGGGAGGGTCTGGTGGATGAGGACAGCGACGACGAGGCGGCCGAGGCAGAGGAGGGCGAGCTCGACGAGGGCGAGATCCTCTCACCAAAGTCCGCAGAGGCTGCTGCCGCGGCACAGCGTGAAGCGAGGGCTGCCCTCGCCGCCACGGACGATCTCATCGAGGAGATGCCCTGCGAGGAGATGTGCAACGTGGCGGAGCAGGCACGCTGATTGCCTCTGAGGACCTGCCTTGCATGCAAGTGCTCACCACGGCGCGTTCGGCTCTCGGGAGCAGGCCGCCGAGGCGGCGCGTGCATGCGCAGCCTCGGCCCGCATCGGGAAGCGTGTTTGTGAGCTCGGCTCGGGAGGTTGGGGTGTGCTCTGCGATTGCGCGCAGACGGTGCTCCGGACGAGCCGTGCGTGCGCGGGCGCGGTGCTTCGAGTGGGGCACGCGGCGATGAAGACGCCCTCCGAGGTGATGATGGCCTATGATGGCAACTGAATGCTACTGAGTGCCACTGAGGCCCACCGAGTGCGACTGAGGCCCACTGAGTGCCACTGAGTCCTTCCCTCATCAGGTGACGGACACGCTCGACACGGCCACTGGACACGTCATGGACCGAAAAGGCGAGCGCGAGATTCGTCAACTGATGGAGGCCATCCTGAGCTCGGTTCGCGAGGGGCGCCAGGCGGCTGCGCGCGCAAAGGAGTGCAACAGCAAGGCGGCCGACGGCGCGCAGATCGTGCTGTCCCTCATCCGGCTGCCGCCCAATCCGGAACGCCTCGCCTCGGCCGTTGGGGCAGGTGAGTGCCACTGATGACTCCTGATGACCATCCCGAACGCCTCGCCTCGGCCGTTGGGGCAGGTGAATGCGACTGAGTGCCAATGAGTGCCACTGAGTGCGAATGGGTGCGAATGATTGCGACCACCATCGCAGATGCACTGGGCTCCCTCATGTGACCCCTGATGGCCCCTGATGACCACTGATGACCACTGATGACCCCTGATGACCACCATCGCAGATGCACTGGGCTCCCTCATGTGACCACTGATGGCCCCTGATGACCACTGATGACCACTGATGACCACTGATGACCACTGATGACCCCTGATGACCACCATCGCAGATGCACTCGGCTCCCTCATGTGCCGTGTCGCCGACGTGCTCTCCGAGATGGCGACGGCGGTTGGTGAGGCAGCCGAGCGCGCCATGTCGACAGCCGTCGCGGTCGAGGCGATGCACCGACAGGCGGCGGCAGTGCGCATGGCGGCCGAGAATGCGACGCTGAAAAAGGGGGCGGAGGTGCTCGACATGGCGCCTGGCTGCACGTGATGCACCTGAGTGCGCCTGAGTGCGTGGTCTGAGTGCGTGCGGATTGCCTCCCTCATCAGGCGGACTCGGAAGGCTCGTCCTCCTCATCATCCGATTCTGATGAGGATGATGACGTCAAGAAGGCCACCAAGGCCGCCAAGGCGCAGGCGGCGGAGGCCGAGGCCAAGCGACGTGCGCAGGAGGAAGCCAAGCGGCAGGCGGAGGAGGAGAATCAACCGAATCCGGAAGCGAACCTCGGGCCGGGTGCCAAGATGCGCTTGGCTAACGTGCGCCAGCTGCGCAAGGTAATTGGGCTCGCCCTGATTGGGCTCGTAATTGGGCTCGCCCTGATTGGGCTCGTAATTGGGCTCGCCCTAATTGGGCTCGTAATTGGACTCGCCCTGATTGGGCTCGTAATTGGGCTCGCCCTGATTGGGCTCGTAATTGGGCTCGCCTCGAAGACTGGCACACTGATGAATGATGATTGCCCTTCTGAGGGCTTCACTCATGGCCCCTTGTTTGGCTCTTGATTGGATCTCGATTGGATCTTGATTGGATCTTGATTGGCCCTTGAATGGCAGGTGCTCTCCGAGCTACGCGAGAAGCAAGAGAAGTTGCGCGAGCTCGTCTCTGCCGTGCCCGAGCTCTTGCCCGGCATCACCGTCTCCCAAAAGGAGGCGACGTTCCAGCAGCTCGCCGAGCTGCTCGCCGCCGCCGAACAACCCATCGCGCTCCGATGGTACCAGGCTGGCAAGAAAGCGAGCGCGGCGGGCGGCGCAGTCGAGGGGGGAGAAGGGTCGCCGACCGCAGCGGCGGGGGCGGGGGCGGAGGCGGTCGCCGACGCGACAGTCGCGGGCGGACCGCCCGACGCGGCGCTCGACGAGTGGGTCGGCTTTGTGACGAAACAGCTACGTTTCCTCTTCCACGCGGCCGATTCGTCAAATCTACCGGTACCGTCGGCCCTCGAGGCGCGGCTGCTTCGTCAGGCGTCGCTGATCGACGGCGAGCTCACCGCGCAGATGCTGCGCGCGCAGCTGGTGCAGCGGGTCCTTCTCTTCGCGCCAGAGGGCGAGAGGCTGGCCCACGACAGGCTGCGGATGCGCCCGCCTCAGCGCCCGCAGATCGTCGCGCTCACCGAGAAGCTCGAGGCCGCCGTGAAGCAGCTGACGGCGGTGACGCCACCGGCCCGTTGAGAGCCGTCGAGAGCCGTTGAGAGCCCTATGAAGAGAGCGGGAGCCCTATGAAGAGAGCGGGAGCCCTATGAAGAGAGCGGGAGCCCTATGAAGAGAGCGGGAGCCCTATGGAAAAGGGGGACAGGGGGAGGTCAGCAGTGGTGCGCGCGCTTGGGGAGCGGGCAGTACACATCCCGCCGCGCCTCCATCGGCAGGGCGTCTCGCGCGTGCGCGCTGTGTGAGCGCGTGAGCGAGCGACAGCGAGCTGCTGCGAGGGTCCCTCCACATACGATAGGCGAGAGTGGTTCCTTACTTGGGTGTGCAGGGTGCGAGTACTTTCTGTGATGGCGGCCCCACACGTGATGCTCTCTCGGTGAACATGAGTCTGGGATCCGATCCATTTTCGGGGCGGTTTTTGCAGAAATAGAATCGCGCCGTCGTGGTGGACTCGCGCTCCTCCTTGAAAAGCATCGCGGCGTCACTTGATCGACATCGACTAGCCTGCCGCCGCCACCCGCAGTATGTTTGTCATCCCCGACCTGCTGGAGCGCGATGCTCAGGATGCGGCCTTGCGGGCGTGCGGCGGCAGGAAATGGCGAGTGGAGAACAAGGTGCGCCGCAAAGCCCCTGGATGGCGAGCGCGCACACGCCATTTGCTCGAACGCTGCGCACCCAACTCAAATTTGAATGCCCGATCGCGCTGCGCAGGAGAACTTCGCGCCGAATGGGATGGAGCTGGGGGTAGACCATAGCAAGAAAGTGCGGCGCGTCAAGGGCGCCGCAGGCAGCAGCAGCAAGGCGGTTGCGAAGAAGCTGGCAGCGGTGGCTGCCAAACCGGCGGCGACCGAGGGCGAGTCCTCTCACCGTCCTATTTCGCCGGCGCAGGCGCGCCCGGCAAAGCAGCAGAAAATTGGCGATGGAGAGCGCGCGCTCGTGAACCGCTCCTCTGCGCTGAGCGCGGAGTCGAACTGGACCGTCAGTCCTCCGATGCCCCGCGTGCAGCAGCGCCACATCGCCTTCGCGCTGAAGGCCAAGTCGACGCGCGCGCGCGGTCCTTCGGCGCTGCATCCGGCCTCGGAGCCGGCCACGGGTTCCGACGCCCGCGAGGTCGAGGTGCTCATCCGAGGCGTCGAGGGCGTCGAGCTGCTCGAAAACGAGGGTTGATGGGCCACAGCTCGACCTCCCTTGAACGCTCCAGAGTGCGACGCGTCGTCGCGAGCGCGACCCTGCCGTGGCGCAGCAGGCGTACGCCAGCGACGACGAGGAGACGCGCGTGCACGCAGCTGTGGCGGATGATGATCCAGATGATACAACCTATGAACACGCGCACGGAGGAGAAGTAGACGTGTGCAGCCACGCTGCCATGGCGCTAGCCGCTACCGTTACTAGACCTCGCCGGCGGCGCTCGGGCAATGCATGGGCGGGTCAGGTATACAGAGTAGATCTCTGTACTCACAGAGCTTGTCGCGCGAGTGTTGCGCGCGCCACGGTTCTATGTATGTACAGGTGCGTATATATCCGAATATTATCTAAAACGCGATCGTAGCTACCGATTCGTCGCGCGTCGTCGACTCGTCGTGGCTCACGGTCACGTTTGTCGTTTCACGATCTCGTCTGCAGATTTCAGATTACGTAGACGGCGGGGGCTCCGGGGGACGCCCGATCGAGCGGGCGTGGTACCTATCGTCGGCTATCCGATCCGGGAGCGCACACTGCCCCGCGCCGGCCAGCCAAGCACGGCACAGCGGGGCCGGCATCGCCATCCGCATACCGCATCAAAGCATGTCCGCATCGGGCCGATCACGATCCACATGGGCGGCATAACGATGCATTCGCAACGTGAGCGGCATGGGTATTCATATGTATCTGTGCGCAGAATGTGCAACACGAAGGGTGAGCAAGAGCCCTAATGGTGCGCCACGGATAGGAATCAGGATGGCGTCACATGAACGCACCAGTGTCGGCTGTCCCGCGGCATCCTCGTCTGCGCTCATCGGTCGTTTCCAGCTGAAACTGCGCTCGTGCTCGGTGTCGACGCTTTCTGGCCCAGTAGACCGCCACGTACCCATCGGCACCCCCCTCCGCGGGGACATTTGCCACGAACCGCGCGGCGCCTGTCGTACAAGAGGCGGCTCCGTGTACACCGATGGCTTCCTGTGCCGTCGAGTCAGCGGACGGCCACGCTGGCCCCAATCGTGCATCACGCTCTGGGTCTTGCCAATGCATCGTAGTTCCATTGGTCCTATCAGCATGTAGTGCTGCTCGACGATGACCGGCCCTCGCGATGTCATCGGCCTCCAAGGCCCTGCTGAAGCCGGTCGTGTTGGCACCGGTTGTGACGGCGCCGGTCGGTATTGCCGCGCTGAAGCCGGTCGTGGTGGCGCATCTGCCGCGCGTGGTGTTGAAGGAGGCCGAGGTGTCAGCATCGATGGTACCGCCCGTGGTAGCCATGGTGGCCCATCAGCCACACGTGGTGTTGGAGGAGGCCGAGGTGATAGCATCGATGGTACCGCCCGTGGTAGCCATGGTGGCCCATCAGCCACACGTGGTGTTGGAGGAGGCCGAGGTGATAGCATCGGTGCTGCTCTGAGGGTGCATGCCGCCTCAATGGTTTGCTTGAGTGAACGAAGAGCCGCCCTGAGCTCAGGGTCGCGCGAGACCTCGGCAACGGTCAGCGCTTTGAGCTGGTCGTAAGTGACGAGCTGGAAGGGCATGATCCTTGCCCACCTCGGGGACGGATCGGACTTTGAAGACCGACTTCGGGGCGGGGAGTCTTCCGAACAGCCGAGTCTCAATCTCGTTACCGGTATGAAACGGTGAAACGTCCCGCTCGTGGTGCGTACCACACGTACCAGCCCCTTCTGTTCCTCCTTCAGGCCCGAAAAAGCGTCGCGTAAAAAGTGCCCGCCCGGCTCTTCGCACATCAGCCTCTTCGGCCCCGGCGTCCGGCGACCTCCTTTCCGATCCGGGAACACCGCCCACCCCCAAACCCCAAAGCCCATACCCCTGCACTGTACGAGCTCACTCTCGAGCTCAGACAGCCTCCCAGTCCTCATCAGTAAGGTCCTTTGCGGGTGTGGCCGGCGCTGTCGTTCGTACGGGCCGTGGCGTCGCGCCCGATACGGCGCCCGATACGGCGCCCGGGACGGCGTGTCCGCCGTGGCTCCTCGACAGCGCTGCAAGCTCGATGCCATCGTCCTCATCGGGCGCCGTTTTGGGCGGCGCCGTACTGGGCGTCGCGATCGCCGGCTCCTTCCTCCTCTGCCCGGCCACTTCCCGATCACGAGCGGCGAGCAGCTGATCGATGTGGCTCATGGATCGAGCGCCGCCCTGAGCGCCGCCCTGGGCGCCGCCCGGGGGCATGCTGCCGGGGAAGGCTCCCGGGGTCTCGATTTCACTGCCAAGGAAGGCTCCGGGGGTCTCGACGCCAAAGGCCTCGCCCAATTGCTCGCGAAACGAGGGCGGCGCGACTCTACCTTCTGTGGAATCGAAGTCCGGCGCCGTGATGGAGTCTTTCATCTCTTCTTCATCCGAAGCATCGACGCGCGGCGACACGTCAGGGGTGTCTGTACCTGATGAGGAATGCCATCAAGGGTGTCATTTGAGGCCATCAGAGGCCATCAGACGCAATCAGAGGTCATCAGACGTATCGAGGCAATAGAGCTCATCAGAGGTCATCAGAGGCCATCAGAGGTCATCAGAGGTCATCAGAGGTCATCAGACGTACCGAGCCAATAGAGGAGATCATCCTCAGAGACGCACCCGTCCCGATCGAGATCGAGCGTGATCATAAGGGCCGTGAGATCGAAGTGGAAGCGTACGGGTACGCCCGCGGCCTGCATGCAAAGCGCACGTGAGGTTCACATGGCCATCGGTGGCATGCATGAATGCATGCAAAGGGCACTTGAGGTTCACATGGCCATCGGTGGCACTCAGCAATACTCAACGGCACTCGGTGGTCATCAGCGGCCATCAGTGGCCATCCGTGGCAATGGAGAGGCAATCAGTCGTCATCAGCGGCCATCAGCGGCCATGACTTTTGACATCAGAGGCAATCAGAGCTGATGACGCCTGATTACCTGCAACATCATCTTCAGCCCAAATCGGGAGAGAGGTTCGCCATCCGTCGCCGCGTGCCGGAAGGCGGCGAGGAGACTCGTCTGGTCGGGTAGCGCCCGCCGCAGCGCGCTCAGTTTGGAGGAGACGCGATAGCCAACGAGAAGGTGGAGGAAGGCGAGCACCTGGACGACGACCATTCGTGACCATCAGTGACCATCAGTCGCAATCAATGGTCATCAGTGACCATCAGTGACCATCAGTCGCAATCAGTGGCCATCAAGGACACTCCTCAATCCAATCTCGAGCGCACCTCGAGCAGTCGCAATCAGTGGTCATCAAAGACACTCCTCAATCCAATCTCGAGCGCACCTCGAGCAGTCGCAATCAGTGGTCATCAAGGACACTCCTCAATCCAATCTCGAGCGCACCTCGAGCAGTCGCAATCAGAGGTCATCAAGGACACTCCTCAATCCAATCTCGAGCGCACCTCGAGCAGTCGCAATCAGTGGTCATCAAGGACACTCCTCAATCCAATCTCGAGCGCACCTCGAGCAGGTAGCCAGAGTCAGACCAACTCGAGAGGAGTGTGAGCGCCATCACCAAGTACACCACACCGCGCGCCGTAGGGTGCATCATCGCGGACGCATAGCGCAGCAGGTGAAGCGCTGTGCGCCTCGTCACTTCGATTCGCAATTCTGCGGCAGGCACAGAGACGCATACCGATCGCAATCAGTGGTGATCAGAGGCCATCAGTGTGTTCATCAGTGGCAATCAATGGTCATCAGTGGCCATTGCAGGCGCCACTCTGTCCGCGTCGTCTTGGGCGCGAATGCGGGCGCCATCACGCCATCACGCCATCACGCACCGATGATGAGCATCAGGAGCGCCGTGACGAGCATGTACACGTGGATCACGAGGGAGGGCAGCTGTAAGTATGACGAGTCTACGATGATGCTCACGATGATGAGCGGGAACAAGAGCACGTTCACCAGCACGGCGTATCGGCCGAGGTCGTGCCGCATCACCCAAGACATGCGCACCTGCCGAGTGACGAAGCTCATGTGACGAAGCTCATGTGACGAAGCTCATGTGACGAAGCTCATGTGACGAAGCTCGTGTGACGAAGCTCGTGTGACGAAGCTCGTGTGACGAAGCTCGTGTGACGAAGCTCGAGTGACGAAGCTCGTGTGACGAAGCTCGTGTGACGAAGCTCGAGTGACGAAGCTCGTGTGACGAAGCTCGTGTGACGAAGCTCGAGTGGCAATTGATAGGTGATCAACGGCAATCAAGGCAATCAACGCACCCAGTCTTGGAGTGAGAGCGGCCTGGCTGAGCGACGGTTAGCATGCCGCTTGAGCTGCCGCCCGATGTGGCCGTAGTACCAGAAGAGGAGCGCACCTGCAATCAGAGGCAATCAGAGGCAATTAGAGCTCATCAGGGCACTGAGAGGCCGTAGTCCCAAAAGAGGAACACAGTGCGCCACGTCGATCTCGAGGGACGCAATCAGGAGGCAATCAGGAGGCACTCAGCCTGCACTCAGCATGCACTCAGCCTCACACCTTCATCGAGCCATCAGCCTGCAATCAGCCTGCACTCAGCCTGCACTCAGCCTGCACTCAGCCACACACCTTCATCGAGCCGGCCGCAGCGCGCCACGTCGATCTCGAGGAACACACATTGCAGCTGCATGTTCGTGAAATTCACGCCCAGGTCTTGAAACAGGAGGCGAGCGGCCGCGTGATGCAGCCCCACCTGCGAGCAACGAGGGACGCAATCAGCATGCAATCATCATGCAATCATAATGTAATCAGCATGCAATCAGCCTCTCAAAGAGGAGGCGAGCGGCCGCGTGGCGCATGCGATGAGGGTCGCAATCAACATGCAATCAACATGCAATCAACATGTAATCAGCATGCAATCAGCATGCAATCAGCATGCAATCAGCCTACCTCCGCCAGCCCGTCCGGCTCGGCACGCTTGCGATACGCTTCGACGAGATGAGATGCAATCAGTCTTCGCCGGAGCCGTTTGAGCTTCAGAGCGACGTACCTGCAAGCAATGAGGGACGGCAATCAGCATGCAATTAAGATGCAATCAGTCTTCGCCGGAGCCATTTGAGCTTTAGAGCGACGTACGAGCCGATTGCGACGTTGTACGCTCCGAAGATGAGCATCGCGATGCCCGCGAGCATGTGGGAGGTGAGGTGCGTGGAGGCGGGGCCCACCCTGAGCAGCATGCAAGTGACATGCAATCAGCGGCAATCAAGAGGCACTCAGAAGTGCAATCAAGGGTCATCAGTGGCCCTCCATCGTGTGCACCGCAGGTCGAAGGCGAGCAGGCCGGTCATGCAATGAGGGACGCAATCAGCATGCAATCAGCCTACCGCAGGTCGAAGGCGAGCAGGCCGGTCATGCAATAGAAGACGCCTCGTCCCGAGGCGACGCGCAGAAAGGCGAGCGACTGCTCGATCGGGCGTGCCATGTGATCTCGGAGCAATCTCGAGTTGATCTCGAGCTCGAGCGCACACATGATGAAGGCGCACACGCAGAGGTACACGTCGAGCACGAGCGGCAGGAGGTGGGGGGTCGATGCCCATCGCGCCCAGTCGGCCGTTTCGGGATCGCAATATGTGCCGAGCTCCGTGTAGCACTCGGGGACGCGCGTCCACAAGACCGACAGGATCTGTATCAGCCCGACGAAGGTGACGAGGAGCAGGAACCAGCCGACGAGAAAGCCGACCATGGATCGGTCCTCTGGGTTGGCGGCATACGCGCGGCGCACCTGCATGCAATGAGGGACACAATCAGCATGCAATCCGCAGGCAATCCGAAGGCAATCCGAATGCAATCCATATGCAATCCGAATGCAATCAGTATGCAATCCGAATGCAATCCGTATGCAATCCGAAGGCAATCCGAAGGCAATCCGTATGCAATCCGAATGCAATCCGAATGCAATCCATATGCAATCCGAATGCAATCAGCGCACTGTCTTCGCCTCATGGCGCACGAGGGCCAACGAGATACGAGACGGGGTGAGACTCAGCCGACCGTTGAGCTGGCGCATCGAGATTGCGAGCTCGACCCACGTCGCCGCCTCGAGGTAGGCCGCGGCCTCTAGCAGCGGCCCAACCTCGCCGATCTGCCGCGCGAGACGCGCCTGCTCGAGCGGAGTGCAATCAGCGCTCATCAGTCGCAATCAAGAGGCAATCAACCTCGCCGATCTGCCGCGCGAGACGCGCCTGCTCGAGCGGAGTGCAATCAGCGCTCATCAGTCGCAATCAAGAGGCAATCAACCTCGCCGATCTGCCGCGCGAGACGCGCCTGCTCGAGCGGAGTGAGCGCGAGCAGGCGTGCATGCAGGCTCTTCAGTGACGAAACCTCGGGGCATTCTCCCGCCGCCAGCGCCGCCAATGTCTTCCACAGCGTTCCGATCATCGTTGGCTCAAGCTCCGCGCGTCCTGCGCCGAGAGGAGCGGGCGCCGTGGTGAGCACGTGCATGCGTGCCCGGTCGGCGGGCGCGTCCCCGCGGCGAGGAGGCACCGGCCGCTTGGCGCGCCGTGGTGAGCACGTGCATGCTGGGGTTCAAAGGCCGGCGCCGCGGTGAGCACGTGCATGCTGGGGTTCAAAGGCCGGCGCGTACCGGCAGCGAGGAGGCACAGGCAGCTCGTCGCGCCGTCGAGCTCCAAGGTGACCGCGGCGTGCGCCGAGAGAGGGAGCGCACGGAACGCGATTAGCAGCGGCGCGAGCGCCTCGGGCTGCTCGAGCAGCGCCTCCGCCTCCCGCTTCGCCTCCGCCACGTCGTCACACAAAAGGATCGGTCGAAGCGTCGGCCACAGAGCGCCGGCTGTCTCTGTCGGCATCTGACAGAGCGCGAGCGCGGCGGCGGCGCGCGTAGCATCGAGCGAGCCGAGCAAGGTCGGGTGCAGCTGCGCGGGCGTCGCGTTGAAGGCGCTGTGCAGCGTCTCGAACTCGTCAGAGGACACCTCTGGAGCACTCGGCTGGCTCCTCTCGCGCCGGTCGTCGAGCACGCGCAGCAGCGAGGCGAGCGGCTCGCTGCGCTCGGCGGGAAGAGAGAGCGCGTATGTTAGCAATTCGCGCTGGTCATCGCGCGCGGCGTGCGTGACCAACTCCGAATACTGCACGGCGCGGTCCATGCCTTGGAGCTGATCGAATATGTCGAGCAGCGCAGAAAGCGGCAGCGGTGGGCCGTGGCGTTCGTCGTCGTCCTGGGCAAAGGAGTCTCGGCCGGCCGCACGAAGTGAGTCCTTGTCAGTTGATGAGACGTACTTGCTCGACTGCGTTCGCGACGGCATTGAGCGGGCGATCGAGCGAGCGATGCGGTGCGTTGCGGGTGGGGCAGAGGGGGCAGGGTCAGGAGGAGAAGCTGAAAGTGTGAATGGTCGACAAAGTGTGACCCAAGTTCGGTTACATTTCCTAAGTCAAGTCCAGCCAAGTCAGGTCAAGTCAGGTCAAGTCAAGCTCCGTGTGCGGGACGCATGCGCATGTCATTCCAGAGACCTGGAATTATTGCGGAGTCCCGCGCTCCGGGGGCTCCGCACTTTAACTACCGCTGAGCGCGCGACATAGGATTTACATGGCTCCTCGCGGGGCTTTCGCGGCCATACGCCGGCCGTACGTCAAGTGCGAGGCGGGGAGGGCGCGAGGCGGGGCGTGCGCTCGGACATTTTGGTCGAGCGGTGGGCTGGTGAGGGTGGTCAAGCGCTCTCCGGCTCGGAGCGTGCTCGCCCATCCTCGGCGGCGTGCGCGAACGCCAAACGGGCTGTTTGGGCGGTCGCGGCCCAAGGTGGGCGCCGCAGGCGGAATGGCGCGGTCGCGCCGGCGCGTCGCGCCCACGC
>JWZX01001342.1:0-14196 GCA_001275005.1 Chrysochromulina tobinii
GCTCCGCCGCCGCCGCCGCCGCCGCCGCCGCCGCCGCCGCCGCCGCCGCCGCCACCGCCGCCACCGCCGCCACCGCCGCCACCGCCGCGATAGGAATAGGAGACGAGGACGGCGGCGCTCAGGACCGCGCGTCCGACGGCGGCGCGAGTAACAGCTTCGCCTCGGGTGGGCCTCGAGCACCTCCGACGTGTGAATTCACAACTCGAGGACCTCCGACGGTGTCTGCGCTCGCCAAAGACCTCATCTCGCGCCTGCTGAAGCTCGAGCCGATGGAGAGATACTCTGCTCGGGAGACGTTACAGCACCCGTGGTTTGCCTCGTGGAAGGTGGGAGAGGACGGCGCACCCGAGGAGGTGCGATCTCCCTTGATTGCCTCTCTCATCCGAGCACAGGGGACTCGCCTTTTGGAGGAGAAGGAGCGAAGCGTCGGAGGGCGTCCGATGACCTCTGATGGCGTCTCTGTTGACCTCCCTGATGCCCCCACTGATGGCCTTCCTCATCAGGTGAGCACCGATCAGCTCTCGACGGTGCATGAGATGATGCGCGGCTTCATCGCGGCGCGCCGTCTCAAGCGCGCCGGGCTCGTAGTGCTTGCGTGCGGCCGATTCCGCCTCGTCGCTCTTGGATGGCCCTCCGATGGGCCGTGCCCTAATATGGCAGGGTGCCCATCCGATGCGGCCTTGCAAGCCTCCGACGGAGGCTCTGACAAATCGCCCGGCTTGAGAAGCATCGGAGCGTCGCAAGCAGAGAAGCATCGCAACGACGCAACGACCCCAGCCTTTGCCACTCCCATGACCCTTTTTGAGCCGGACCGCCCTCCACCTCTTGCCTTGGGGAACTCACAACATGACATTCAGTCATCTCCATAATAGATCTCGCTTCATTGAATGGTAAATAGGATTTTCAATTTCGAATCGCGCGAGCTGCGCACAACCACGTCGATAGCCTTCGCAAGAGGAAGCCCGATGTCGCGACCGAGATCCCCGCGAGTGCGCGGTGGGAACATCTTCAATGATTGCTCCTCCGAGGACGGGAG
Organism: Chrysochromulina tobinii; assembly: GCA_001275005.1. Taxonomy (NCBI): domain Eukaryota; phylum Haptophyta; order Prymnesiales; family Chrysochromulinaceae; genus Chrysochromulina; species Chrysochromulina tobinii. The sequence goes on from JWZX01001342.1 coordinate 1,037, forward strand.
CCATCACAGCGGGACCGCGTTTGAGGGATTCACCACCTTCGCAGTTGAAGGGGGATTGCTCGTCTTCCGTAGCGAGAATTCGTACTCGGACCTTTCTCAGCTGGCCCGCGCATCCCCGAGCATGTCCAGGCTGGTTTCACCAGACTCCATCATCAGCCAGACACCATCGTTGAATAAATGGTATCAACGATCTGACGTGGCCGCTCCATCAATGCTGAGAGCTGGCCGATCGCCCGCAGCATCCCCGAAGTGCGAGCCCAGGCGAGACATAAACTGCAGGATGCCTGACGCCGAGGACGAGGGGCGCGCGCCTCGACAGGCGCGAGCATCCACGCGATGGGACTATGGCGAATGGGATCAGCTCGCCCTGTCCAGCAGCAGCGCTTTGACGAGCAGCAGCGGTTGCAGCGCCATGCAGCAGCGCTAGCTGCGAAGTGGCTTTGTTCACCTATACCCAACACCTACCCACTAGGCCACTAGACGCGCTGATAGACGCGCGCATTGACAGTTTAACGACAGGTGTCACATTCATATATTTTCACATTCATATGAAAATAGGTGCCGTGAGTCGCTTAGGGACCGGCGACACCGTGGCGCCCCGGCCCCGCCCCCTGATCGCGGACGTGCCCCACGCGCGCGCGCCGGACGAGCGTGCTCCGCGTGCACCGCGCGCCCGGGCCCGCGTCGGCCTGGGATGCGAGAGACGAGGTCCGCTCGGTGGAGGGCCGCGGGGCGGCGCGACCGCCGGCGCGCCGGTTTAACGCGCAGTGCCGCGTCTGCCAGGGAGGAGCACATGCCACATGGCGGAGCGCTGCGAGCCGGATCCGATATCCCGTCTCGCCGTCCTGTTCGCTGTTGTAACGTCCTTGGTCCTAGGCTCCTAGCCCACTTCCGGAACCGGCCGGTCCCGCCGCCGCGCGCCGGGTCGCCAAACCGCGTCCAATCGATCCAACCCAACGCGACCCGCGCGGGCCGCGGCGGCATCTCTTCCCGGGTTTCCTGGGGGGGTGAGATCCAATCTCCGCCGCGTTCCCCTTAACGGTCTCCGCCCCGGACGCCCGAGTCGCGAGTGGCTGGTGCCTGCGCGGGTGCGCGGAAACGGACCGACGCGGACGAACACGTGAAAGCGTTTCACTTTGAGACCGTCGATACGCCGGGCGGCGGATCGCACGAGGCGGTCCGACTCCGAGGACGGATTTCGCAGATAGCACGTGAATGTATTTGTAATTTGAATACCGCGTTCGTCGTATAAATATGGCCGGTTAGACGGGGCGAGGTTTGCGTTTGGCGCACGAGGCACACGAGCGGAACGGAAGCACGAGGTCACTGTTCATTTCGTTTTCTATTCATCGACGAATCCTCATCCAATAATGTAGCCCATGCCTATACTGCTCGCGGCCGGCGTGAAGAAGTGGTTAAGCGACCGGGCGGCGGGCTGCTGCCCCTCTCTCACTGCCAAAGTCGTTCGAGCCCTCCAGCCACGCGGGCCTCGAGGGGACACACACGGTTGCCCATCGCCCCCCCGCCGCCCGGCCGGTCAAAGCAACGGGCTATTGCAATGCGCAACTTGGCCTCAGCCCCCCTAGACCGAAGTAATCAAGCTTCCATCCGCCCACCTCGGCTGCATAGAGTGAGCTCAGAAGTGTTCGATGGCGAACGTGAGGACGGAGCGGTGCTGCGCCGAGCGCAGCAGCTTGCGGTGCGGCTCATTGGGCTTGGAGCGGTAGCCGGTGCACAGCAGCGGCGCTGAAGTGCCCTGCTCGGCGCAGAGTCCAAGCAATGCGCGCGTGCCAAGAGCCACGAAGTGGCCAGTGGGCAGCCTCGCAAAGAGGCTGTGAATGGACAGGCCGGCGTCGCGGGCGTGCACGAGGAGCGATTCCTTGGTGGGCGGCGCGCGGACCGCCGCGAAGCCACCCGTCGTCGAGCTGACGAGTGCGAAGACCGCATTCGACTTGAGCGCCGACTTGAGCAGCGACTCGGCGGCCACCTCATGTGCCATGGCCTTGCGTATCTGTCGCTGCCGGCGAGTCAGCTTGGGTGGGTTGGGCGGCGGCGGCGGCGGCGGCGGCGGCGGCGGCGGCGGCTTGGGCGGCGATGCGGCGGGCGGCAGAGGCTCATACCACGGCTCACAGTCGACGTGTCGGTGCCCAAAGGAGCCTTTACGTACCAAGACGCTCGAGCAATTGGCATGGGTGTAGCACCATGGCGTCTGACCGGGCGCGATCGCATCTTCCCACGCCTTGCACGAGGCGCCATACCCGTGCTTGTTGCTGTATCCGCTGCACGCGCACCCGTCCGGGGCGCGCCAGCCGGCCAGGGGCGCGTACGGCGTCGAGCCGCCGAGGTCGTCCTGGTACATCCCCCCCTCGCCCGTCACCTCCGCGTCGCACCGCTGGTGCTTGAGCCCAAACGAGCCCTTGTTAGCGACGGCGGCGCAGTCGTCGTCCACGTAGCACCACGGCGCCTCGTACTCCTCCTCCCACGCGGCGCAGTGGCCGCCGAAGCCGTACGCGTTCGAGAAGCCATTGCAATGGCAGCCCGAGCGCGTCACCATCGAAGGTCGCGTGCCATCCGCCTCCAGCTGCAGCTCCGCTTCGCGCGCGCTCAGGAGCGCCACCATGGACGGCGCCACTGGCACGAGCAACCACGCCTCCGGACCGCTGTTGTTGCCTCCAAGTCTGACGGCGCCGTCGCTCGCAGACACGGTCAAATACACGCCCAGGGAGCTGTGCAGGCGCACGCGACTGCCCGCAGAGGCAGTGGCGAGCAGATGGCCGCCGATGGTGGTGCGGGCGTACACCAGGATTCCAAGGCAGGCGCCGAGGAGCGCGACAGCCACGCCGGCAACGAAAGCGAGAGTCCTCGTCATTTCGAGAAGAATGTGAGTGTTCCTGTGAACGTTAACACGACAGACGCGACAATGCTACGTCACTATTTGACCCCATGTGCTGTGGGTTGTACAGTCGAACATCAGTCGTCGAAGATACATGTATGGTGTTGCAACATGCCGGTAGTATACAAGTAAACGGAACTGACCCCCGCGGTGTCTTTTTTACCGTAAATAGACACCGGGGGGAGCCGTCACACAAACGGGACACACGGGGACACACGGGTACGGATCTCCGGTACTTTTGTCCGCGATCCGGGGTGTGGCGTGGTATGCGTATGGCGCGTGAACGTTCACACGATATTCACACGACACACGCGACAACCGGTGCGCGAGTCGGTGGGCTTTGATGTTGGTTCGTGAGGTGATTCGTGTGTCTGTCTCGTGTGTCGGTGTGTCTCCCCGCCCCGGGTGTTTTTGAACCCGGGTATACTTGGAGTTCAGAAGAGTTCTCGAGTTGACCTCGGTACAGTAGGAATTTAAGTAGGAATAGCTAGGGCGGAGTTCGTCAGGACCCGAGACCCAGTCAGTCAGTCGATTTCTCGTCGCGTTTCCCCTGCGCCACCCAGCGCGCTCATCTCTCAAAGGGACATCGATCGGATGTCGGGTTAGAAAGGGCCCTTCCTCCCTCTCCTACTTGCATACTCAGTGATCCTGAGAACCGCCGATTCGGCCGTTTTGGCTCAATTCAGTCGTCATGCGCGTCCGTTGGCGGTGCCCTCTCCCTCCACCCCGCCCTTGAATGGATGGGATGCGAGCCACGCGCGCACGTCAGCCGCCTCCCCGGTGGCTGCCTGTGCTCGGCTCGCTGCGAGGAGGTGGTCGGTGAGTCGCCCGAGTACAGCCCGCGACGTGGCACACGCGCCCTCGTCGGAGTGCGCGCCACACCACGTCTCGATGATCAGCACATTTGAAGGAGACAGGGGACACTTACCTGGAGTATCGTCGACCAGGACGGTCGAGGTGGCAGTATGTCCTTGTGCCCGGGGATCAGCCCAGATGCGAGAGAGATTCCGCAGTAACCGCCACGGCGCCAAGCTCGGCACGCGCAGCGGCAGCAGCGGCAGTCCCACGTCGTTCCGAAAGTGGAAGTCGTCCCCGGCAAAAAGCGCCAGCTGCGGCAGCGCCCGCCTCAACAACGAGCGCACCATCGCCGCCTCCGCAGCCGCCTCCGCAGCCGCCGTCTCAGCTGCCTCTTCCGCCGCCTCTACGAGAGCCTTGACCGCACGTCGCGCATTCTTCGGCTGCATGGAGGTGCAGAAACCGAGATCGAGGTGCTTGCAGAGCGTCAAATCCAGCAGCAGCGGCAGCGCGCCCGGCCGCACCACAAATGGTGCCGTCGCCGTGTCGCGGTGAACAAGCGTGCCGTTGAGGTCGAGCAGCACAAGCAAAGGCCGGCGCGCCTCCGGCGTCGGCACCGCGTCCGCGGCCGCTGCATCGCTGCAGTCGCCGTGCTCGGTCGCTGGCACGGTGCCCTCACGCCCGTCGTGCGCTTGCTCATTCATGGGCTCGCCCGCTGCGTCGCGTTGCCGTTTCGCCGCGCGCTTTTGCGCCCTCGACCACCTTGCTCGTGGTCGTGGCGAGGCTGCTGGGACAGTAGCAGGCGGCTGGTCAGGAGCGGGCGGCAGGTTGGCAGCGGGCGGCAGGCTGGATCGTTCTCGCTTCGCCACAGCCGTGCCAGCTGCCGATGCGTGGTTAGGTGCAGGTGGATCATTGGCGTTATGCGTCTGCCCAGCAAGCCCGGGCTCGTCTCGTAGTGCCGTAGAGATCTTTCTCTTCAATCGCTTGACTCGGGAACTTGTGTCGGAGTGCTGAAAGTCGTCACCTTCATTGCGCGCCCTCATCGGCATCCTGTGGACGCACTTTGCCTTTTGCGCCCGAAGAACAAAGTTCGGTGCATCGAGCGAGAACTTTGTAACTTACCAAGCTACCTGCACATGGGCAGGACCTGCATGTCGGCGTGAGAGCAAAGACACCGGGTCACACACATGTATGTCCCGGCTCCCCCCGGTGTCTTTTTACCGTGACACACAGTCAGTCATTCAGTCAGTTTCGTCGCGGTCCCCCCGCGCTCACCACAAGGGACACACAAAGATACCGGTACAGTACGCGGCTGTGAACTCAACGTCTCGAAAAAGCATGGTAAATCCATCAAGAACCAGACAGGGGGATACGGAGAGCTCAGAGTATGGGGATCTCAATCGTATCGTATAAGTCTGAAGTCAAGGACTCAAGGTCTGAAGTTTGAGTACGTAGAGATTTCTTTTTTGGAGTACCGCTAGCCGCTACCGGGTACCGCGCGCGACGCGCCGAACGCTCTGTCTCACTTTCGTCTTTCTACTTTCACTCATATCACACATTAAGTATAGCGGGTAGGCGGACACCACGAGCGGTTCTACCGTACACATCCTCTACATTCCATGGGCCGAACGGTTAATGGGTACGGCCATCCGATCGCGATGCACAGCACGACGGTTACCGCTGTCGCCACTATTGTCCGTCATGCTCGATGCCTCGATCGTGCACAATCGCGACGCACATCGCACACCCGTCGCTCACGCGCTTGCGCCCGACATTCGCTGTACCCCCCACATCCATTCCGCTCTCGTGTGGCCTCTCCTCTGATGAAAAGGGCACCGATGCATAGCGGTGTGCATCATCACACTCATGCCTCGCCGCTCCCCCCTGCCTCCGACCCTCCGTCAGCTCTCCCCCGGTTCCACCATCACACTCGCGCCTGATCGATGCCGGCATGGCTCACCTTAAACTCGCCTTTGAACTGTGTCAAGTGCGGCGCACTGCCACTGCCTAGGGCTTCGCCTCCTCAGGCGCTGGCGCCTCGCCCTCAGGTGCCGGCGCCTCCGCCGCGGCCTCGGGCGCCGCCTCCTCGGGCGCCGCCTCCTCAGACACGGGCGCGGCCTCCTCGGGCGCGGCCTCCTCGGACACGGGCGCGGCCTCCTCGGATACGGGCGCGGCCTCCTCAGACACGGGCGCGGCCTCCTCGGATACGGGCGCGGCCTCCTCGGACACGGGCGCGGCCTCCTCGGGCGCGGCCTCCTCGGACACGGGCGCGGCCTCCTCGGACACGGGCGCGGCCTCCTCGGGCGCGGCCTCCTCAGACACGGGCGCCGCCTCCTCGGACACGGGCGCGGCCTCCTCGGACACGGGCGCGGCCTCCTCGGACACGGGCGCGGCCTCCTCAGACACGGGCGCCGCCTCCTCGGATACGGGCGCGGCCTCCTCGGATACGGGCGCCGCCTCCTCAGACACGGGCGCCGCCTCCTCGGACACGGGCGCGGCCTCCTCAGACACGGGCGCCGCCTCCTCAGACACGGGCGCGGCCTCCTCGGGCGCGGCCTCCTCAGACACGGGCGCGGCCTCCTCAGACACGGGCGTGGCCTCCTCGGTCACGGGCGCCGCCTCCTCGGGCGCCGCCTCCTCGGACACGGGCGCCTCGAGTGCGGGCGCTGGTTCCGAGGCGCCTTCCTGTGGGATCGCCTCGAACGGTGGCGGCTCCTCGGGCGCGGGCTCCTCGGGCGCGGGCTCCTGGACTGGCTCCTGGAACGACACGGCAGCCGCCGGCTCATCGCCGACCTTTTCGACGTTGCCGTTCGAGAGCCGCTTGAAGACAGCCTGGGGGGTCGCCGCGCACTTGGGCGTGTTCGAGCTCGCCATCTTCTCCGCCCCCGCCGTCGCACAATCTTCGGCCGACAGTCCGACGAGCTTCAGGGCGGTTTCGAGGCACTTGTTCGCACCCGCAGTGCCGGTCCAGCAGTCTTCGATGCTGATCTGATCGTCGACACTTGGATAAGTCGCGACAGATGCGAAGGAGCTCGGGTCCCGAGCGAGGCTGCAGTCAAACTTGCCATCAGACATGCCGAACTCCTCGAAGAGCGAGAACTGCCGGTCACGCTCGTTGCGCGTGAGCGCGAACGTCGCGACCTTCGGGCTATCCACCATGGACTGAAGCGCGTCCTTCCACGCGGTCATCGCCTTATCATTACGCGCCGTCGTGCACTTCGACGGGGGCGGGTCGTCCGCCATGAGCACGCCGGCCGTGTTTGCATTGACAAACTGCGGGAGCATCTTCAGCGTGATTTTGCAGTCCTCCGGAGCGCACACGTCGGCGGGCACGCCCGCGCAGACTTTATCGCGAATGCGCAGGGCGTACTCGGCGAAGTTGTAGTTGAGCCCATCGTAGAGCGAGGCCTCGTCGACCCCGATGTTGAGCGCGACAGGGCGGCGGACCGGGGTAGCGGAGAGCTTGCCGTAGATCGCCACGTGGGTCTTCTGCGCAGCGATCCGGTCCATCAGGACTGGGTTGCTGCTCCTTACTTTTTCGCCAGTGATGGCGTTGAAGATGCTCGTCGACATGTCAGTCGCCATGTTGCCAGTGCATTCGGCGACCTCGTTCGTCGCCCACACCGTCTTCTTGAATGCAAATGGCTCCCCGAGGTCGATCATACACGGGTGCGTCTGGAGCGCCGCCCCAAACTCCGCCGTGCCGCTTCCGTGGTCAGAGATGATGACGAGCACCTGCGGCGCCTCACTAGCCTGAAGTGTAATTTCATTTCCACCGAGCACACTCGCGCCCAAGGCCGCAAGCGGCAAGGCGGCGTACATCGTGGCTCTTTACCCAAAAATGGGACTCTGACACTCAGTTCCCGAAAAGGAACTCGGACCTCAGAGGGACTGTGAATCGAGCCTCTTACTGTGAATAGAGTTTCTCATGCGAGAAGATGTGCGTGCGGAGTGCGCGCGCGCAGAGACGTACTGGACGGAGTCGTACGACGACGTACGTCGGAAGGAAGCCCGTGCGAGCTGTGACCCGCAGCGGGGAGTCCCGCACGAAACGAACATTGTGCTACTGCTTGGCAATAATTTACCGTGCTGTGGACTTAGTGGGCGGAAGCCAGGGGGCGGCAACGCCGGTTTTTCGCCCTTTTTGTGAGTCCAAACGTTCTGGCAAAACGGCAAAGCACTTTCAAGGCTCTCCGAACCAAATCGGGACCTGGTCCATATTTGGGTAAAAAAAGATGGTCTTCACCATGCTGTGTGCCATCATGGCGCTGCCACTGCAAATGCGCGGGGCCGAGGTAAATGAAGTGCAGGCACTCCAGGCTAGTGAGGCGCCGCAGGTGCTCGTCATCATCTCTGACCACGGAAGCGGCACGGCGGAGTTTGGGGCGGCGCTCCAGACGCACCCGTGTATGATCGACCTCGGGGAGCCATTTGCATTCAAGAAGACGGTGTGGGCGACAAACGCGGTCGCCGAATGCACTGGCAACATGGCGACTGACATGACGACGACTGTCTTCAACGCCATCACTGGCGAACTCGTGAAGGGCAGCAACCCAGTCCTGATGGACCGGATCGCTGCGCAGAAGACCCACGTGGCGATCTACGGCAAGCTCTCCGATACCCAGGTTCGCCGCCCTGTCGCGCTCAACATCGGGGTCGACGAGGCCTCGCTCTACGATGGGCTCAACTACAACTTCGCCGAGTACGTCCTGCGCATTCGCGATAAAGTCTGCGCGGGCGTGCCCGCCGACGTGTGCGCTCCGGAGGACTGCAAAATCACGCTGAAGATGCTCCCGCAGTTTGTCAATGCAAACACGGCCGGCGTGCTCATGGCGGACGACCCGCCCGCGTCGAAGTGCACGACGGCGCGTAACGATAAGGCGATGATCGCGTGGAAGGACGCGCTTCAGTCCATGGTGGATAGCCCGAAGGTCGCGACGTTCGCGCTCACGCGCAACGAGCGTGACCGGCAGATGTCGCTCTTCAAGGAATACGGCATGATCATGGGCAAGTTTGACTGCAGCCTCGCTCGCGACCCGAGCCCCTTTGCCTCCGCTGCGACCTTTCCGAACGTCGACGATCAGATCAGCATCGAAGACTGCTGGACCGGCACTGCGGGTGCGAACAAGTGCCTCGAAACCGCCCTGAAGCTCGTCGGACTGTCGGCCGAAGATTGTGCGACGGCGGGGGCGGAGAAGATGGCGAGCTCGAACACCGCCATGTGCGCCGCGACCCCTCAGGCTGTCTACAAGCGGCTCTCGAACGGCAACCTCGAGAAGGTCGGCGAGGAGGCGGCTGGCGTGACGTTCCAGGCGCCCGCGCCCGAGGAGGCGGCGCCCGCGCCCGAGGAGGCGGCGCCCGCGCCCGAGGAGGCCGCGCCCGCGCCCGAGGAGGCCGCGCCCGTGTCCGAGGAGGCGGCGCCCGAGGAGGCGGCACCGTCGAAGGCGTGGTGGCCGTTTGGCAATTCGAACACGACGCAGCAGCTCGCTACGGTAGGGAAGCCCTAGGCAGCGGCAGTGCGCCGCACTTGACAGTGCGAGCCATACCGGCCGGCGTCGATCAGGCGCGTGACGCAGATGGCCATGTAGCCGGGTGTGTGAATGGTGGAGCCGGGGGCCGACGGAGGCATGGGGGAGCGGCAAGACACGAGCGTGATGATGCGCACCGCTATGCATCGGTGCCCTTTTCATCTGGCACGAGAGGGGGAATGGACGTGGGGGAGCTCGGGATTGTGCGTCGCAAGTGCGATGTGCGGGTGGCGAGTGTGCACGATCTCCGGGTCTGAGATCGAGCGTGCCTATAGCGGCGAGACAGCCGTCTGAACTGCCGTGACCGTCGTGGACTCTTGGTCCTTTCTTGGTCCGATACAAGTGTGCGTAGCGCTGATGATGTCTGCGTATACATGGGCCGTGTGCGTGCGTGGGACGTGCAAGTGACCGTAGAGAGAGCGTAGTGTACCAGTATGAGCGGCATCGAGAGATACTTTAAACCCGGACTTAAACGCTGTGCCGCCAGGGCGTTTTAGGTTTTTTCGTGACAAACTTCGTGTTTCGGAGAGAATAACATATTCGTCCTCGACACGACACTCTGTCTGTCAAGCAAGGAAACAACACTTGATTCACACCTCGACGACGCGGTTCCCGCGCGAATGGATGGCGCCCTCCGCAACAATGTCGCGTCGGCCGTCGTCGCATCGGCTATTGGAGTGCCCGAATGGCCATGCACTCAAATCTCACCGTGGCATTAACACTGCCGACGTCTTGTCATGCGACAAGTGCGACGCGGACATCGATACCGGTCACAAGCGATTTAGCTGTTCTGGGTGCGATTACGACGTGTGCTACAAGTGCGCCCAGGATGGAGGCATCGCGACGCCGGGCGGCTCCGGAGGCACGCCAGCTGCCGCTTGCGCCCGCGTATCGCCGCGATCCGCTGCAGCTGCCGCTAAGGCAGCTGCGTTTTTGCGCCCATCGGCCGTGCCACCGCCTGATGCTCCCGTCGCACTACCGCCCGCTGCTGCTGCTGCCGTGCCGCCGCCGCCGCCGCCGTCTGACGTGGCCGCCTTGGCCGCGTTGCTCGCCGACGAGGAGGCTGCGCTGGAGCGGATGCGCGTCGATCTGTGCCTGAAGACGTTGCGCTTCGCCATGGGACCGCCGCGCGCTGCCCCGCCCAGCCCACTGCCGGCCCTCTTCGCCGGAAGTCAGTGGTCAGGTATGGCGGGCGCCGAGCCGTTCAACCTGATCGTGAGCCACCGCGACGGCGCGGCGGCCGAGGCGGTGGGCGTGTGGCCGGGCGTGAGCGCCACGCGCATGGACGGCACCGTTCACGCCGATGGCGGCGCTCACGACGGCGCCAACGGCCCGTCGGCGCTCACGATAGCGCTCGAGGAGTTCGAAGCCGTTGCGGGCGAACCTCGACCCGCATCTCGGCGGATCTCCCTGCGGCTGCGCCTCGAAGCTCCCCTCGAGGGCTCGCGCGCGCATGTGCTCGTCGGCGAGGCGACCGCCGCCGGCGGCGGAGCGTCGTCCCGAGCACGCCTCGAGCAGCTCCCCCCCTGGGAACCGGTCGCGTCGCAACCGTTCACAGGATTACACGAGCTCCAGGCTGGCACCGCGGCTCTGGCGCAGGCCGCCGTAAATGCGGCCGCGAGTGCGGCGGCCGTGGACGCCGCCAAGGCCGCTGCCGGTCTTACTGCCCTGGACACCTCGACAAGCGCTGCCCTGGGCACCTCGAAAAGCGCTGCCCTGGACACCTCGACAAGCGCTGCCCTCGATGCCACCGCCAGCGCCCTACCGCCGCCGCCGCCGCCGCCACCGCCGCCGCCGCCGCCGCTGCTGCTGCAAGAGCGTGCAGCATCGTCGCGTCTCGCAGCGGGCGCCATCGCGGGCGCCGACGCCATCGAGACGGCGGGCGCCCGTGACGGCGCCCGCGACGGCGCGTTCGACTCGGATGCACTGGTGGACGAGGAGCGGTCACATGAGGCCGCGGCCAAGCTTCGTCAAGATTCGTCAGACTCGCGGCCGCGGTCACATGAGGCCGCGGCCAAGCTTCGTCAAGATTCGTCAGACTCGCGGCCGCGGTCACATGAGGCTGTGGCCATGCTTCGTCAAGATTCGTCAGACTCGCGGTCACATGAGGCCGCGGCCAAGCTTGCTGCTCTCGAAGCGGCCTCGCTCTCGAACCTGATGTCGCAGGACGCGGCGCAGGTGGCGGCCGAGGCGGCGGCCGCCGCTGCTGGCTTTCCGTTCCCCTTCGGTGCCGAGACGGACATAGGCGCCGCCATCGGGGAGGAGGCACTCAGATGCACTCAGACGCAATTAGAGGCCATCAGAGGCCATCAGAGGCCATGGAGAGGGGTGGAGGGCCGCTCACGATTGCGTGACCTGAGCTGTGGAATCGCCGACGGGGCGAGCTGTGGAATCGCCGACGGGGCGAGCTGTGGAATCGCCGACGGGGCGAGCTGTGGAATCGCCGACGGGGCGAGCTGTGGAATCGCCGACGGGGCGAGCTGTGGAATCGCCGACGGGGCGAGCTGTGGAATCGCCGACGGGGCGAGCTGTGGAATCGCCGAAGGGGCGACTGAGGTAGACGAGCCAGCGGCGTGGACTGCGCGGGATGCTGAGCCGGCGGCGCAGGCGCTGCTGATCCTACCCGGGTCGGCGGAGGCGGCGGAGGCGGCGGAGGCGGCGGAGGCGGCGGAGGCGGCGGAGGCGGCGGCGGAAGCGAGATCTCCGCGAGATTCTGTAGCGGGGGAGGACGAGACGGAGCCCCCGGAGCCCGATCCGGAGCCCGAGTACCCGACCATGGAGGAGGAGGAGAGGGTCGAGGAGGAGGAGGAGGCAGCGGCGGCGGTGCCCACGACGGCGCCCATGGAGGAAGCTACGTCGCATGAGGCTGAACTCTATGGGCGCCGTCGTGAGCGTGAAGCCGCGCCTCTTGACGTGACGCCGCATGGGCGCCGTCGTGGGCATGAAGCCGCGCCTCTTGATGTCACGCCGCTCGGCCACGCGGGCGGCGGCGGCGGCGTTGGGGGCGGCGGCGGCGGCGGCGGCGGCAGGGGTTGCGGTGGCGGAGAGCGAGACGGATGGCCAAGTGGCACGCAGCTCGACCCGCAATCTGACGCACGCCCAGCTGACCCCCTGAGCCATGCAAGTCACGCCGGTGGCGCCCACGACGGCGCCGGCGTGGGTGGCAGCGCGAGCGTCGCACTGACCCAAGCAGACGACTCGGAGGCAGCGGGCAGCGAGGGCAGTGACGGCGGCGGCGGTGCGCGGTACCTTGACCGCAATCTCCTCTTCTCGATGGGCTTCGGCGCGCAGCGCGTGCAGTGGGCGCTCGATCAGAATAACGACGACCCCCAAGTGGCACTCGAGGTGCTGCTCAATATGGCGCCTGAGCCGCCGCCGCCACTCGCGCCGCCGCGGCGGGTAGCACCTGCCGTCACTCTCGCCCCCCGCTCTGTCGCTCCTGCCACCTTTGTATCGTCCGCCGTCGCGCGTCCCGCCGCCATCATTGGGAGCAATCTCGTCAATCTCGCCAATCCCGTCAATCCCGCCGCCATCATTGGGAGCAAGAAACGCCCGGCCGAGGGCGGCGCGGGGGCATCCGCCTCGTCTTCACAGCGCAGCCAGCGCGCCGATGGCGGCAGTGGCAAGGCAAGCAAGGGTGGCAGTGGCGCTGTCGTCGGCGGCGGCAGCCGAGGCGGTGGGGGAGGAGGCAGCCGAGGCGGCGGCGGCAGCAGTCAGCAGGCCATTCGCCCATGCCCAAGCTGCCATCGCAATCCGATTAGCGGAGCAGCTGCCGTGTGCATCTCGTGCTCCTTTGGCACCGCAGGCGGCGGAGGCGGCGTGGCGGAGCGGCGTCAAGGAGGACATCAGGGAGGACATCAGGGAGGACATCAGGGAGGACATCAGGGAGGTCATCAGGGAGGCTCAGTTGTCCACGGGCCGAGCTCGAGTGCACACGCCGCCAA
>JWZX01001343.1:0-17891 GCA_001275005.1 Chrysochromulina tobinii
TCGCCATCTCCGCCCCCGCCGTCGCCCCCACCGCCGTCGCCGTCGCCGCCACCGCCCTCGCCATCGCCCCCGCCGCCGTCGCCCCCGCCGCCGTCGCCCTCGCCCCCCCCACCGTCGCCTTCGCCCCCGCCGCCGAGCCGACCGCGTCAGCCGCCTCCAGGGCTTCCACCATCACCACCCAGCCTCGGCTGCACGGACAGCACCAAGCGCGGCTTCAATCCGAACGCGACCGTCGACGACGGCTCGTGCATACCATATATAGTCGGCTGCCGCAACTCGACGGCGGCCAACTACAACGCGAGCGCCGAGGTGGACGGTCTGTGCCTCTTCTACGGATGCACGGCCTCGATGGCGACCAACTTCGACGCGGGTGCCGGCGTGGACGATGGCACTTGCACGTTCGTGAGCGTGAGCGGCACGATTGCCTCCTTTGGATACCTAAGTGGGTGCCGCGTCTTCCTAGACGGGTTCGGTTCCTCGTACTCGCCCGAGGGGAAGCGCGGGCGCGAAGATCCCTACGACACGAGCTCGCCGATCGGCCACTACACGGTTGTTTACCGCCAGCAGGGTGTGATCAACGTGCAGCCGGCCAACGCCACCGGAGGCTTTCCATGCACAGACACCATCAGCGGTTCCTCGCTCACCGCGCCGCTACGCACCCTGATGAACGCGAGTCTCGTCAGTCCTCTGACGACGATCGCTACGGCGCTCGTGGGCGCCTCGCTCAGCAACAGCACCGGCCAGCCCACCCTACACGCGAGCCCCGACCAAGGGCAGCGCAACTTCTCTGACGCGCTGGGCAACTTCTCCGTCGCAGCTGCCGCCAATATGGTCTGCCGCAACCTCATCCCACCGGTACCGTGCGCGGACTCGTTCCAGCCGTGCGACAGCGCCACGGGCTTTGCCGACGCATGCACTCTCAATGGGTCGCCGCTCTCGGTCTTCCACTTCGACGCGCTCAACGAGTACATCTACTCCGACCTACCCGAAGCGGCGTGGTCGGCGTGGATCGTCGGGCAGCTCAACGCGTACTTTACTGTCGGCTGTGCGACGAACGCGCTCATCTGTGCGTCGCGCGAGGCACAGATTGGCACAGCTGCCGGCTCAGGATGGACGACCAGCTGTGCGGCGCAGGGCGTGGTCGTGGGCAATCACTCGAAGGAAGCGCTGGGCACGGCGATCTTCTTCTCGCTCGCCGAGATGATTGCGCTCGGGCCGGCGAATCTCGAGGACCAGACGGGAGCTGGCGTGGCAGATCTCATCAGTCGCGCCTCCGCCCGCCTCGGGGTGGCTCCCATCAACGCGCTCAGTCTCAGCCAACAATGCGGAATGCAAAACTTCGTCACGTACACCTCGCTCACTGGCGCCGGCAGCGGCCGTCGCGCACTTGCGGCCGAGCAAGCATCGTTGTCGTCATCGACCGACGCGCCCTCGCGCGCCGCGACCGAAGCGATGCCGGTAGCGGTGGACGAGGACGTCGAGGAGCTCGCCGGCGAGGTCGCCAAGCGCGTGGGACGCGTGTGCGACGCGCTACAGCCCCACAGGAGCCACTTCCCCACAGGAGCCACTTCCCCACAGGAGCCACTTCCCCACAGGAGCCACTGCCGCCAGAGGCTCGAGCGCGTGCTAGTGCGCCTCAATGCTCAAGAGGAGAAGAGGAGACGAGTGCTCACCACGGCGCTCGATGTGCGCTCGTCACGGCGCTCATCGACGGTTGGAGGGCTGGCGCCGTTGGAGGCGGGGCCAGCGCCGTTGGAGGTGGGGCCAGCGCCGTTGGAGGCGGGGCCAGCGCCGTTGAAGGGGGGGCCAGCGCCCGAGCCGACGCACACGATCCCCGGGTGGTGGTTACACGACTCGGGTGGTGGTTACACGACGCACACGATCCCCGGGTGGTGGTTACACGACTCGGGTGGTGGTTACACGACGCACACGATCCCCGGGTGGTGGTTACACGACTCGGGTGGTGGTTACACGACGCACACGATCCTCGGGTGGTGGTCTGCGCCGCCGCTGCTCCTCACCGCTCTCGTGACGACGATCCTCTTAGCACTCAAGAAAGGAGGGCAGCGCGCAGGCCGTAAGCTCGATCAGAAATCTCGATCTCAATCTCAATCTCGATCAGGCCGCAAGCTCGATCAGCGCGACCAGCACGGCGCGCGCCTGCCGGCGGGCATGACGTCGGCGCACGGTAGCCTCGCGGGCAGCCCCCCCCTGGTCATTCCCCCATCCTCACCCCATTCCATAGATCTCGGCAGTGCGACCTCACCCTCTACCCAACCCTCACCCGGCTCGGTCGAGGGGGGCAGCGCGCCCACATCCAGTGAGCCCTCGCCCAATTCAATCGAGCTGGGCAGTTCGGCGCGCGTCTCCAGCGGCTCGTCCTTCTTTTCGCGCACGCCCCTGATGTCGCGCTCGCGCTCGCTCCCGATGGCGCTCGCGCGGCGCCGATCTGAGGGCGAGGGCACCGAGGTGGCTGCCCCACGGGTGGCTGCCACCTCCAACGCTAGCCCGGTGGCCAGCCGCATGGCGAGCCACATGGGGGGCTCGTCTGCACGGAGCCCCCGGCTTGCGCCGTCGTGCGGAGAGGAGCCTCCACCCGTGCCCACCTCGGCGCTTCTCATGCACTCCGTGCCCACCTCGGCGCTTCTCATGCGCTCCGGCCGCAAGCGCTCGACATCGTTCGAGCAGCCCGAGGCAGCATCAGAGGCTGCGCCTTCGCCGCGGGGCGCCGCCGCGAGGGCACGCTCTGACGAAAAAGGAAGGGCGAGCTCTGACGAAACCGGAAGGGCGAGCTCTGACGAAACCGGAAAGGCGAGCTCTGACGAAACCGGAAATCCAAGCTCTTGGTTGCCTCACCCCGCCATGCCACGCACGCTCGTGCTACAGCTCCCGCTGCTTGAGACGTCGATGGACGCGACGCAGCGCCTCGAGGGGCAGCGCCGGCGCAGTGGGTCAAGCAAGTCTGTGGGTGCTGCGGCCGCCACCTCCCCCCCACCGGCCAGCTCGATCCTTGGCTCCTCCCCCACGTGCTCGCCACGGCGCTCGCCACGGCGCTCGCCACGGCCACCCCCGACGCCGCTCTCGAGAGTGAATCTCGAGCAGATCTCGGCGCGATCTCCCCTCTCCCGAGATCGTCTGCTGATGCAGGAAGGGCCGCCGCTGCGCCCCCCTTCCTCGACGGACGAGTCGTCCGACTCGAACCGATCGCTCTCTCCCATCTCCTCCGCGTCGGAATGTAGCTCCGCCCCTCCCATTCCACGGGGAGCCAACAGCTTTGATGATGTGTTGAGGTAGAGGGAAGGAGAATGAAGAAGGGAACGATGGGGCGCGGAACAGTCCATAGAGAAGCATGTACAAGGAGCACAAGGAACATACAAAGAGCACAAGAACACAATGCGAGAAGGAGAGAGTGGGGTTGTGGGAGAGATGTAGCATGCGCCGAGCACGTACTTCGGAGTACGGCCGTATAATGAAAACGTGATGACACGCTTCTCCGATCCGCCACGACCGCCGCTTCCTCCCTGCTCCTGCTGTTCACACTGCTGCTGCTGTTGGCAGCAGACCATTCTGCTCGCCCGGTCGACGAGGTGCAGTCCTCATTTTGGTGTAGGCAGCGCTCGCGGAATCTCGAGAGGAGAGAAACTACTTGTACGAATGCATGTTTGCGACTCAAATCGCAGACCAGGATCCATGTCAAGATCACACCATGTATCCCCTTCCCCCCAAAACGAAAGATGAGGCGAATCTGCAATCTCCGCGAACGGCCCCCATGTGACGGCCCCCTTTCTTCTTATTCTAGAACGGTGTTGTACGCACTCACACGCTGACGCCGCGGACTCGTGGGTTCAGTCGACGTCCTTGCTGGATATGTGGACGTCCTAGCTGGGTAGGTCGACGTCCTCTTCCTCTTTTGATGTCGGGCTGTGCTCGTCGAGGCGCGCGAAGACGGTGGCGATCGCATCGTTCGAGAAGAGGAAGCCCTCAGGGTCCTGCAGCGCGAGGGCACGCCCCGGCTCGAGGCGCGTCCACGCGCTCGGGAGCTCGGCCGCCGCGTCCGCGCACGCCGCGGCCGCCGCCGCGCCCAATTCGGCGCCAAAGCGCGCTCGCAGCTCCTCGAGGTCGACTCCCTCGCGGGTACGCAGCTGCAGCATGAGCGCCGTCGTGAGCGCATCGCGACCCTCCTCGTAGACCGCGTCGCCCGAGGCGAGGGCGGCCTGCGTGCGCGCCTCCCAGCCGCCCCGCTCGAGCTCGTCCACCCAAGTCTCGTACTCCTTCATCTTGCGTGGGCGCGCCAGCCGGACGCCGCCGACGTGTGACGTCGCCCCCATCCCAAGCGCCAAAAATGGTTCGTTACGCCAGTAGGCGCTGTTGTGCTGCGAGCGGTGGTGCGCCTGCGCGTAGTTGGACACCTCGTACCGCTCAAACCCCGCCGCGCCCAGCGTGGCCGATGCCGCCCGTACCATATCGGCCGCCACTTCCTCTGTCGGCAACGGAGCTGAGCCCGGCGCAAACCAGCGCCCGAACGCTGTGCGAGGCTCGATCTGCAGGTCGTACACGGAGACGTGGTGGGCGCCGCTGCGCGCGGCCGCATCGAGCGAGCGCTGCCACGTTTCCAGCGTCTGGTGCGGCAGCCCGCCGATCAAGTCCAGGCTCACGGAGAGAGGCTGCGCGTGGCCGAGCAGGAGCTCTAGCGCGCCATGCGCGTCGTGCACGCGGTGCACGCGGCCGCACGCCTCGAGCAGTGCGTCGTCGAAGGACTGCACACCAAGCGACACGCGCGTCACCCCGGCTGCCACGAAGGCGTCAAGCGCGGTGCGGTCGAACGTGCCTGGGTCCATCTCAAGCGTCACCTCGCAGCCTTGGGTGAGCCCGTGCTTCTCGTCGAGCTGGCGCAGCAGCTTGTGCAGCAGACGCGGCGGCGTAAGCGAGGGCGTGCCGCCGCCAAAGTAGACGGAGGTCAGCGGCCGCGCATCGGGCGAGTGCGCCAGCTCCCGGTCGAGGAGGGCGCAGTATCGTTCGGCGGCGGCGTCAGCGGCTCCGGGACGGTCGCCGACTGCAACGATCGGAAAGTCGCAATAGAAGCAGCGCCGGCGGCAAAACGGCAAGTGCACGTAGATGGCGCGTGGCAGCACGCTTCCTACGGTCGGCGCCGCCGACGACGCGGCCGCGAGGCTCGCCGTCGCGGCCACGTGGAATTTGTGCATGACGCCGGCCGGCCGATACGTTGTGAAATCACACTTGAAGAAAGGGCAAGCCCTCGCTCGGACGTCAGAGCCTTCTTTTGGCGACGCGTGCATATTTCGCCCTCGCTCAGCCCCAGTGCAGACCTTACAAGGTGACGCGGGTACATGTATTGAAGGCGTATTGGTGCGCTTTACTGGTGAGTGTCGAAGGTTGTGTTAGAAGTCACACAGACGCCGTTCACATCACACATACATACGAGCGGGCAGTACAGTGCCGTAGCACCGGTTGACGCGTCTGTCGTGTTAACGTTCACATACATGAGTTTGTAATTAAAGGCTTTGGCGCGAATCGGCAAATTCGCAGCGTCGGCTTCGTCGATGAAGCATGTGAAAGCCTTCATAGCCCAGGGCGCGGCCGCCGCTCCTGAGTCGGAGACACAGCTTATGGAGGCCTACGATAGCGCGGAGATGCCAGGCGCGGCCGCGGTTCCTGAGTCGGAGGCACAGCTTATGGAGGCCTTCGATAGCGCGGAGATGCCAGGCGCGGCCGCCGTACCGGAGTCGGAGGAAAACGTGTGGTGGAGGGAGAACTCGGACAAGCTCACTGACGCAGAGCAGCAAGCCTTGTCGCCCTCGAGGCTACGCACCCGTGATCAAGGCGATGTGCAAGAGATGAACGAGGAGGCAACTTCCCCGATCGCCGCCTCGTCGCCGCCGTCTCAGCCCATGGCTATGTGCACGATTACGTCTCCAAAGGGATCTCCAGGGCGAAGCATTTGCCACGATGCATCACCACCTCGTCCGCAACATGCTGCAGCTGGCACCCCTGCGGCAGGCATGAAGCGGCCACTGGAAGCTCTTGGCAAGAGCAAGGCCAGAGCTGTGCCCAGCTCCCCAGCAGCCTCGACACCGCTCTCGCGGGCCTTTGTTCAGCAGCGCTGCGAGGCCTCTCCATTACCGGCGGCTGGCATGTCGCGTGCGGCTGGCATGTCGCGTGCGCCGCGCGAGCTCGCCTTCGACCAAGTACCTGTGGCGGCCTTACAGGAGGTCTCGCCGGTGGCAGTGCCAGTGCCGGTTCTCGCATACCCGCCGACGATGATGGACGACTCGGACGAGCTATATTTATACCCCTCGCAGGCGTCAACTGCGGACTCGGCGCCGCTCGATGACGTCGATGTCCCACCGCAGCAAGATGAGTCGCAACTGTCGGCCTACTGGCAAAATGACGGCGTCTTCGAGGATGCTGATGCTCTCGTGGCGGTGCACATGACCCACAAGCAAGAGGGCCTGGCAGGACCAGGTGCCAAGCGGAAGCAGCCTCTGTTGGCTGTCATCCCAAAGTTTGCGCGCGTCTCTACAGCTCGACCTTTGCCTGCACTTTCATCACCCAGCAGCGCCATCTCGCCGGGCGGCACACCACCCTCTACATCGCCGCCAAACGAGCCCCTGCCGTTCCCGCTCATGTTCGTCCTGCACGCTGCGGGTGTCGACGACATCAGCCTCCCTGATGCACCTGTGAGCAAAGTGCTCGTCGATGCGTACCGTCAGCATGGATGGGCAGGTGTGGCTGTTGCGACCTCTAAGGGCCTCTCCGGTGTGCCCGGTAGCATCAAGGTGGCCGAACCGGCCCACTTGCGTCCCGACAAGCCCCACGTGCTGGGATACCGAGTGCGTTTCGACGTCCAGCGACAGGAGGTCCAGTACCAATGGCCCAGGCTTCGGCCGGAGACCAAGGCCGATCGCGTCCTCGGTGCTGAGCTACTGCTGCAGGTGGAGATGGTGACGGCGCCGGACGGGGAGAGCAGCAGCTCATCTGCGCGGCGTGGGCTGTGCTACAAATGCAACGAGCCGGGCCACTTCGCCAAGGACTGCCGGAAGGGTGAAGCGGTGTGCTACAAATGCCACGAGCCGGGTCACTTCGCCAAGGAATGCCGGAAGGGTGAAGCGGACCCGAACGCGCTGCGCCAGGCGCTGCTCGAACGAAAAGCAGCGGAAAAGGAGCGATCTTGTTCCATCTTCGAGCACGGCTGCCTGGTGTGCGGGCGTACGTACGCGTTCCTGGGCTCGAAGGACTGGGGGCAAACCCTTTTCTTTGTGGCCGTCAGCGGCACTCCACTTGACGAGCTGCAACTTGGCCGCCGGAGCCTCCACTTTTGGAACGTGGAGGAGGCGTTGCGCGCGCTCGCCGATTTTCGCGCCTGTGCAACCGTGCCTAAGATGTGCGCACGTGTCGAGCTCAGCTTCAGCGGGACCACCTCGGTCTTTGCAGGCCGACCCTTCCGTGCTCTCGACCTGCGAGGGCGCGGCCTTGGCGGCGCGTGGTCGCCGGCGCTGGAGGCGGCGCTCAAGGGTGAGCTCTCGCGTATCTCTGGGACGCGATGCAAGGACGAGATCGTGGTGGTGGCGATCGACGACCTTGTGGGGATGGCAGAAGGCGATCAGCCGGCTGTGTCCCCATCGGGGGGACCATACTTGATGAGCGATGGGTGCGGCATGATCTCTCTCAACCTCGCCGAGCAGCTCACGAGAACGCTGTGCTGGGATCATGTGCCTCTGCTCACGCAAATACGTTTGTGGTGGGGAGGAGGCTTCCTCGCCAAGGGTGTGCTGTTTACCTCCGCGGCCCTACCTCCGAACGTCATCCTCGTCCGCGACTCCCAAATTAAGGTGAATGCGAGGGAGCCCGCACCCTGCTGCTGCGTGGCGTC
This sequence comes from Chrysochromulina tobinii, assembly GCA_001275005.1. Classification (NCBI taxonomy): domain Eukaryota; phylum Haptophyta; order Prymnesiales; family Chrysochromulinaceae; genus Chrysochromulina; species Chrysochromulina tobinii. The sequence goes on from JWZX01001343.1 coordinate 7,892, forward strand.
CCTCGATGTCAACGACTGCCAACGCAAACCCGGCGAGGCCGCCACGTCGCCCTTCCTCGTGCCTCTGCTTGAGCACTTGGGCGGCCCTGCGTGCGTGGAATTGATGCTGCGCTGGCAGCGTGAGGCCGCCGCGCCGATTGCGAAGCTCATCAGCCTCGTCGACAGCGGCGGCGCCTTGAGCGACGAGAATGCGTCATTGCTCATCTCTGAGCTCATCTCCGAGCAGCGAGCTGCGGACGCTGCGCTGCCCGGCAAGGTGGACGTGCAGCGTATGCTTCGCGCGGGTTGTGACCCGTCTGATGAGCACGTGCGCACTGAAGCGATCAGATCGCTGCGCGACAAGCTGAATGTTCTCCAGAGCGGCCGCTTTTCCATCCCTGACTCGTACACTATGATGGTCGCCATCGACCACACGGGCACGCTGCTCGAAGGCGAGGTTGTGCTGCTCGAGGCAGGCGTGCCACGCGTCGCGGAGCGCTGCGTGCTGTACAAGTCGCCAGGCATCCATCCGGGCGACGTGCGAGTGCTGCGCGCAGTGCCACCCACAGCGGAGATGCGCGAACACCTAGGCTTCGCACCCAACGGCCAGCATGCACTGATCGTCTCGTGCCTTGGCCGCCGTTCCGTCCTTGACATGATCGCCGGCTGTGACGCCGACGGCGACCGCTTCAGCATCATCTTCGACGCTGAGCTGCTCGGATGCCTGCCTCCCGACCGGCTGCAGCCGCCCTGGGAGAAGCGACCGCGCGCGCCTCCGCCGCACGCGCCTCTGCCGCCGGCTTCAGCGCCATGGATGCTGAGTGAGGACGAGCGCTGCCGTGCAATGATCGAGCACGTGCGGCGTTGCAAGGCTGGCCAGAAGGCGATGACGCAGGCCGCCCAGTCCTGGAAGGCATGGGTGCACAAGCAAGGGCCGGATGGTGCGGGCGACGAGGGCGCCAAGGAGCTCTGTGCGCGCTACATGGAGGCCCTCGACTCGAGCAAAGCAGATGTGGGCCTGAACTCCCTGGAGAAACGCTTCAGCAGCTGCCCTTTGCCACGTCACCTTTGGAAGAGCCGAGCCATGGCGCCGATGGCCAGGATGTGTGACGTCCATGGCAGTGGCGGTGGCGGCTTGGGTCACGTGGATCAACCGGCGCTGCTGCCCAAGACGGCGCTACTGCGCATGTTCGAGGCCGTCGAATCCGACGCCATCACTGGCGGGACGCCACGGCAGACATGCCCCAAGGTAATGGTTGATCTCGATCTAAAGGTGAGCGTGGCAGACGAGGCTCGCCACCAAACACAGAAGAACTTCTGGTTCTCCAAGTACTACGAGTACAAGGAGGAGATGAGGAAGTTGGGGGAGGCCTATTCTCCGGAGCGATGGAAGGGCATCGTCGGCGACGTCCGGCGCGAGCTGCTGGCGACGAGCGGCGACAGCGCCTACGACGGCGGCATCCCAAACGCGGCGCTGCGAGAGAGCGTGTGCGTGCTCTACGAGGCTCTATACGACTCGAGCGGTGCGCTCAAATGCGGCGAGTGCGCCGAATGCAAGCGCAACGGCGAGACGGGCCAACAGCGGGCTTCCGCTCTCAAATTTGTCTGGGTTGTGGCGGGCGATCTGCTGCTGTGCATCAAGGGCGAGGCTCGGCACAGGCACAACCAGATGAGGTTGCCGCCTTGCGCACGGGTCGCACCGATGATCGTGGACTTGGCCCGGCATGAGCAGCTGATGCGCAGGCGGGGCAGGCGGCCGATCGAAGCAGAGGAGCGTGCGCCCCCCGCGGACGACGAGGACGAGGAAGCGGAGAACTTGGAGTATCCTGGGATTTAGTTTGGTTTAGAGAGCACAATTCAAATGGACAATCTATGGCCATTCGAGGGTGCTTCTGCCGTTCTGGTTCTCCCTTATCTATCTCAGGCGCGAAAGCCACATAATCGAGTATGAGTGAAACGTAGTATTTTGTTTATTAAAGACCAAGCATGCAGACCAGGGGGGGGGCCGGTATAGTAGGACCAACTTTTAGACGGACCAACTTTCCCAAAATGTTGGTCTGTTGTTGACGTAATGACACCGGGGGAGCCGGGACAGGCACGTCGCACGACCTACTTTTCAACTCGATACTCGTGACGGAGGTTGGTGCCTTCTCGGACAACCGCGCACCCGCACGCTCCGGCTCACAGGACACAGCCGTTTCACACAGAGCTGCACACGGGACACTTTCGGTGGCACCTTTCGTCGCCATTGTTGCATTGATTCCTCGCGCCCTCCCGCTTGGCAGGCTCACAAAACTTGCGCGCGCGCGCGGCGAGGCAGCCACCTTACTTCATGCGACATGCCATGCTTCATGCATCTATGCATGATTTCATGGTGTTTGAACCCGTCCCGTACGGAGTGTAATTTATATCTTAGACTATTGTTACCCGGTCGAATACGTGGCGGATCTGGCCGTTTCATCTCTCAACTACGCGCGTCCTGTCTCTTGAAGATGCGCTCAAAGCACACGGCCCCGTCGCCGCTAGCGTCAGCGTCTCCACTGTCCCTGTCGCCGCACCTGCGTGCACTCGAGTCGCTGCCCTCGTTCCCTCGCCGAACAATGCTACTCCTCTGCACGAGGGCTCCGTCGCAGATGGCGCGCGTGGTGCGCACGTCCGCGAGTTTGCCACGCCGGTCCTGCGCGAGCGTCACGAGCACCGAGCCATCCCAATACGAGTGCTTGATGAACTCGTTGCCCAAGGGGTCCCGGTCGACGACCTCGGTGTCGATGGGCAGCTTCTCAACGCGTTCGCCCATGGGTGTCGGCATGCGCACCTGCAGCACGCCGTCCGTGATGCTAACCTCACACTTCGGGCGGAAGCGCAACGCGAGCTGGCTCTCGACCCAGGACACGCCGAGGCACTTAAGGTAGTCCTCGAGCCCGGTTGTCGACGTATTGTACCACGTGCCAACGAAGGTGCGAGCGGCGCTCTCGGCTGGCTGTTGGTGCTCCAGCTTTGTCACCGTCGTTATGCGACGTAGCTGAGAGCCTCGCTGGTCACCGCACAGGCCACACGCAGCCATCCTGCACAAGCGGCCAACGAAGCCAACGAGCGCCTCTGTGCAAAAAGGCGCGGTGCAGTACCGGGCGTTGGAATGTAGTTGCTCAAAGCACGTTCGGGCGTGCGCTTGAAACTGCTCGAAACTGCTCAGCGGCGGGCGCGAGTACGTCGGCCGCCAGTGCGGCGTCGAAGTCGGCGTAGTGGTCCGCATCGCGGATTCTCAACGCAATCACAGAGGCCACGTCACTCATATGAACATATAAAAGTCCAAAAGGCGGGCAGGTGCTTGCAAAAGGCGGGCAGGGCCACGTGACTCAGTCCAGGTCAGACGCTCAGTCACTCAGTTAGTCGCGGACCCCCCGCGCTCTCACCTCACCACCATTTCAAGGTACGCCTCCGCTCTGCCTCCGCTGGGGTGCGGGGGGGTTTCCTATCATTTTTGGGGGTAGTTTCCTATCGGATACGTATCCTGATGTATTCTGATGTATCTTGCATGTATCTTGCATGTATTCTGAAGGATACATGTATCCCTTATGTATCTTGATGTATCTCAAAATGTATCTTAAATGCCCTGTTATATTCCAAGAGAATACATGTATCTTGATATTTTGCGTGTATTTTACACGTATCCCAAACGAGTCCAAGATACATTTTAGGATACATATCAGATACATCAAGATACATGTATCTTGAGCGCTTCCTTGATGTCACTCTGGATACATTTCACGATACATCAGGATACGTGTATCTTGGATTCTTTATCACGATACATCAAGATACACCGAGATACAAAATCACGATACATGTATCTTGGACGCGTCATGACGACACTTCAGGATACAATCAAGATACATCACGATACATGTATCTTGGACGCTTCGTCCGAGCCGCGCTGGATACACACAAGATACGCTCGAGATACACAGCAGATACATTAAGGATACGTATCTTGGGCTCATTCTATTTGCCCTGCTGTCCAAGGAGCTGAAGGCGCTCCGCCTCTTCGTCGCTCGAGTCGGGCTCCACTTGGGGCTCGCGTTGAAGGGCTGGCACCGGTGCCTTTCGATTGTTCCCCATGAGCCCCGCGCCTTCTTCAACAACGCATTCGTCTGAATCGCCTTGAGCTGAAAGCGCACGTTGAACCTCGTCAGCATGTGGTTGTTGGTGGCTGAAAGTATGTGAGAGCCAGGTTCTTCAAGTCAATGAGCTGGTCGAGCTGCACGGCAGCAGTCCTCGCCCTCTTCATCTCCTTTGCGCGCCCCTGTAGCTGTTGCAAGGTAGGCACACCTGCGAGGAGGAACGCACGTAGGATACATAAGAGATACATGCGGGATACATGCGGGATACATGTGCGATACATATGGGATACATGTATCTGCAGCGGTTCGAGGATACATAGGGGATACATGCGGGATACATGAGGAATACATGATGAGATACATGTATCTCAAATGTATCCGGAGAGGTACGTATCTCAGATGCAAGATACATGCGGGATACATGCGGGATACATGTATCCTCAGAGGTCATCAAGATACATGTGGGATACATGCGGGATACATGCGGGATACATGTATCTCAAATGCATCCAGAGAGAGATGTATCTGATACGAAGGCGACATGTGGGATACATGCGGGATACATGCGGGATACATGTATCCTCAGTGGCAATCAAGATACAATCCAGATACATTCTGGATCCATGCAAGATACATGCGGGATACATGCGGGATACGTATCTCGGGGGTTTGGGGGTATCCAAGCGCGGTCGCAAGTAGGGCTCAAGATACGTATCTTGATGTGTATCTCTATGTATATCATATGTATATGACATGTATCTTGATTGTATTTTGTGTGCCATGTATCTGAGGGTTAAGATACATTGTATCTTATATGTATCTTAAATGTATCTTGAATGTATCGTAAAGAAGGATACATATCCCTAGGTAAGATACAATTCCTATGATGGCCAAAGTGACAGATACAAATGTATCTTGATGTATCTCGATGTATCTTGATGTACATGAACGGGACGCATCAAGATACAATCAAGATACATGCAGGATACATCAAGATACATCAGGATACGTATCTGATAGGAAGCCCCCCCCAAAAATGATAGGAAACCCCCCATCACCCAGGGGGTACGCCCTCATTCACACCACACGACCCTCGTCTCGGCGTCGAGACGCAATTACGTCTTACCGTCGCCAACGCCATCACCGCGCTCGGGAGCGGGACAGGCGGCTGGGCTGGGTTCGCAGGGGGCGGCCTCTTTTGAGTCGGCCGCGAGGAGCGGTCGGCTCCGGGGCTGCGGCCGTTGAGTCGGCCGCGGATTCGGTCGTCTCGCGGTCGCGGTGCGTTGGTGGGTTGGGATGGTTGTGAGGTTCGGCTGTCCGTGTGTCCCGCTTTTGTCCGGGAACGACCCGGGTCCCGCGAGTGTCCCGGCTCCCCCCGGACTTTTTACCGGTGCAGAAAAAAAAATGCTAAGGCTGCTCTTGTGCTTGGTGGCAATCGTGCAGCCTTCAGAACCGCTTCCGCCCGCTGAGCCGTCGCCTCCATCCTCGCCACCGTCGGAGCCATCGCCTCCCTTCGACCCTCCTCGTGCCGCTGACCCGGCCTCTCCACCTGAATCGCCACCATCGCCCTCGCCTCCATCCGCGCCTCCACCCGAGTCACCACCATGCCCTACTCCGCCGCCCAAACCACCGCCCATGACGCCACCTGAGCCACCGAGCACTCCGCCTCCACCCTCTGCTCCACCGCCCGCGCCATCGATCGTGGCGCTCGTGGCCGCGGACGATGACGAGAGCGAGGCCGCGTTCGCCGACTTCGACACGTTGCGCGTCTACTTCTGGCCACCGACGAGCGCGCCCACCGGCCTCGCCGGCCCCGACGGCCGCCTGGACAGACGAGCGGTCGACGCATTGCTGATCTTCTCATCAACGCTCTTGGGCGACTATTGGGCGACATGGAACTCGTCGACGGTGCTCGAGATTACTTTTGGCGTGGTCGACCCAGCGAGTGCCCCCACGCCCGGCGCCTTCACCGTCCGCTGCCGCGCGGGCAATCGCATCACGTCGGCCGCCGCGCCGTCCGCCGAGTGCAGCTCCATCTCGCCGCAGCTCGAGGGTCGTTGGGGCTATGCGGTGCGCCCGTCGCCGCTGCGGCTCACGTCGTTCGTCGCCTTTGACCCCGACGATGGCGACGAGGTGTGCGGCGAGGGCGACGTGCTGACCCTCGTCTTCAGCGCGCCCACCGACCGCGGCCGCCTTGGCGCCTCCGGCCCCTTGTTCGGCGTACCCTCGGATGGCACCGACGGCGGCGCCGCCACGGGCGCCGGCGGCGGTGATGGCCTCGTGCGGTATGATGGCGTTGGTGCGGCGGCGGCCGAGGCCGTCCCGCTCATCTCGGGCGGCGCGCTCGACGAGCTGCTCGCCTTTGAGCCCGCGCCGCCACCGTCCGCCAACCTCAGTGCCATCTGGCGAGACGACTCGACGTTGGTCATCACGATCCTCTCGTCGACACGGGAAACCTTGGAGGAAGGTCATGGCGCCGCCGCCGGCGCGAGCGGCGCCCTCGCGAGTGGGGGCGGCGGCGACGAGGCTGCGGCCGCTGCGACCTTCATTCGGCTCGGAGAGTTCCGAGCGACCACGCGGGCGGGCGCGGCGCTTCGCGATGCGGCTCAGACGTCTGTGCACACAGTCACGACCTCGCCCGCCCTCTCGGGAAGCTGCGGGCGGCCGCCACAGATTGCCGCCTTCATCGCGGCCGACCCCGACGATGCCGACGCCGTGTGCTCCGATGGCGATGTGTACACGTTGCACTTTGACCGGGCGACGGACCAGCCGCCGGCGAGCTCGCGCGTCGAGATCGACCGGCTGCTCGCCTTTTCGCAGGCCATCGGGCGCGAGTACCACGGCAGGTGGGCCGACGCCTCAACGCTCTCCATTACGGCCGTGCGTGGCCACGCGCCGGCGCCCGAGCTAGGCATAGCTACGGCCTCCTTGCGCGGCCCGACGGTCACGGGAGCCACGCTCCTGAGGAATGCCAACCAGCGCTCGAGACCGTCCGCAAGCATCTCACCCCCGCTACAAGGGAGCTGCGGCGCGCCACCGACGGCGGAACGCCTAGAGCCAAGCGCGGGGCCGAGCGTGGGCGGGCGCGCCGTCACCGTCATTGGGCGCGGTCTCGTCTCGCCGAGCGCTGGCGCCGGCGCGGTGCGTTGTCGTTGGGAACGGCGATTGCCTCTGATGATCTCTGTTGACCTCTGATGATCTCTGATTGCCACCCTCATCAGGTGCGTTGTCTGTGGGAACGGTGGCCACCAGAGGCTGAAGCCCCGGCGCCGTCCACCGACGGCGCGTCGCCGCCCGGCACACCGCCCGGCAGCGAGCCGGAGGCAGGCACCTGTGAGTCTGCCGAGACCGAGCCCGACGCGCCTGACGCGCCGCCGCCGCCACCGCCACCTCCCTTTGTGCGTGTGGAAGCACCACAACGACCGTTACACGTCGCTGCGGACGCCGTCGTGTGCATCGCGCCGCGTTCGCTGCGGGCGGCCAATGTGTCCGTGCGCGTGGACAGGGGAGATGGGGTCGTCGTGCCTCTCGTCGAAGCGCCCAGCGCAGCTGCCACCGGTGCTGCCGGCGCCGTCGCGGGCGCCCCATCAGGGCTCGTGTACGCCTACTACGCCCCCACGATCATCTCCGCCGTGGAGCCCTTAGGGGGTCCCTACCAAGGGGGGGACGCGCCTCACTGTGCATGGCTCCTTTTTCGAGCGCCGGCCCGCCCTCGAGCGCCGTGGCGGGCGCCCACTGTGCCGGTTCGGGCTCGCTGTGGGGAGCCTCGCTGTGGGGCCTCCCGGCGGCGTGGCGCGCGCCGAGACCGCCACCGCTGCGCTCGCTCTGGCTGCGGCGACGGCCGCGGCCGCCGCCGCTGCTGCGAGCTTCGAGGCAGGTTACGAGCCGGAGAGCTATGATCTCGAGTCCTCCTCGGTTCCGTCAGATGGCCACCAGATCGCCTCCTCGGTTCCGTCAGAGGCTGATTACGAGCCGGAGAGCTATGATCTCGAGTCTCCTGAGGACGTGGGCGTGGGCGGCGGGGCGGCGCTGTCGGCGCTGTCCGGTCCGACATTGTACGTGCCTGCTGTGTGGAATGGCAGCAGCCGTGCCACGTGTCTCGCGCCCGCCTGGCCGCGCCGCTGGTGGCCGCCCGAAGCTTCCAACGGTCGTCTCTCGTCGCTCGCGCTCGGCTTCCTACCGGACGGAGCCGAGGAGGCGATCTGGTGGCCGCGGAGCGACGGCACGCTCACGACGGCGCCGCGCTGGGCGCACCTTGATTCACAGCTATCGGCCGTACGGCCGGCGAGCGGTCCGCGCGCTGCTGGCACGCGCGTGACGATTCTTGGGCGCGGGCTGGGCGTCTATGCCGACGAGGTCGGGAGCGACTTCCCCTCGTTGTGCCATCTGGGCGGGGCGCCACCCACGCCGGTGCACGCCATTGACGAAACACGAGACGAGCTCGTGTGCGAGATGCCTGCATGCCTTGGATGCTCGTCGAGAGCCGGTCCCGGTACGGCTGCCGCCGCTGCCGCCGCCGACGACGACCCGCCATGCTGCCGTTGGGGTGCGGCCCTACCCGTCGCGGTGGCCCTCAACGGCCGTGACTGGGTCGGTGGGCAGCCGCCCGTGCGCTTCCGCTACTATGATCCACCCTCGGTGAGCGCCCTCGGGGCTCTGCCCGTGGGCTCGCCTCTAGCTGGCCCGTCTCTCGGCGGCACTCCGGTCACCGTGCGCGGGCGCGGCTTCCAAACTGTGCCCAACGTGGCGCTCGACGCGCGATGCCGCTTTGGGCACGTGGTCGTGGGCGTGGCGCGCGTGAGCGACCAGGAGGTGCTGTGTGTGACGCCACCGCACCGCAGCGGCACCGTGTCCGTCGCCGTCGCCGCTAATGGAGTCGACTTTGTACCCAGCGCCAACGGCGGAGGCAGCACGGCGCCCAGCACGACGCCAGGCGCGGGCTTCACATTCGAGTACCAATGCACGGGCTACCCCGACGGGCCGACGTGCGTGGCCCACCGATTGCCTCCCTCATCAGGGCGCGTCGCTGATTGCCTCCCTCATCAGGGCGCGTCGCTGATTGCCTCCCTCATCAGGGCGCTGATTGCCTCCCTCATCCCGACGTGCGTGGCCGATCCCAACTGCGGCGGGTGCAAGTGCTCCAGCATGCAAGTGCTCACCACGGCGCCTCGCCCTTCCCCACAGGTGCGTGGCCGATCCCAACTGCGGCTGGTGCGATGATCCGGGTGTGGGCTGCCTCGCGTGCGTCGGCTTGGGCGAGGGCGGCCGAGGCGGCTGTACCTCCGACGATGGCGGCGCGAGCTTCACGTGCAGCTCGGTGGCGGGCGCGTCGGCGTGCGGTGCCCCTGCCGGGCAGTGCAGTACGCTCTCATGGCGTCACCCTGTGCTACTCCCCGGCGGGCCGCCCGACGTGAGCATCACCACGGAGCTGCTCAACCGCAGCTTCGCCATGTATCAGCTCACCCCTCGGCACACGAACTTTGCAATGAGGATTTCACTCGAGACGCCGGGATGGGCGCGCTCCGTGACCCTCTTCGCTCGCAAGGACTTGCCGCCCTCAGGCCGCCCCCCACTCGACTACCTCCGAGTGGAGCGCCCAGCGACCGTCGTCTCCAGCGACCGGCGCCAGATCGTCGAGATCGGGCCGACGGAGCTCGGCTGTTCACAGCGCGAGACGCGGCGTGAAGACGGTCGCTGGCCGCAGCTGCGCGCGCAGAGCGAGCGTTCCATTAACGGAACTCGCTGGACGCAGATCGAGCGCGAGCTTGTGGGAGCGCTCTACCCGCCGACGCACCGCTGGGATGGTGGCGCCTCAGGGGCCGACGAACCCGATTGGCTCGCCGAGAGCGGCGGCGTGGGCGGGGGTGGGGGCGGCGGCGGAGGCGGTGGCGGGGGCGGGG
>JWZX01001344.1:0-11841 GCA_001275005.1 Chrysochromulina tobinii
CGCCCCCCCCTCGACCATAGCGAGACCCACGAGCAGGGGCGAGAGCTTAGAAGGAGGAGATGCCTGGTCGCGCTCGTTCATGAGGATCCCCTTCGGGCGGGCTCGGGGCCCCGGCGCGGGGGACCGAGCGTGGACCGGGTCGGCGCACCCACTACGCAGCACCCACCCGCCCAACCGTGTGCGTGAGTGGGTCTCGTACGAGGCCGACCGGGGGTCTGAGGGGTCGTGTTGGATCCGGCGTCGGAGCCGTGCCACGAGTTGCCGGAAGCGGGCGAATGGGGTATGTGGGTAGCAGCGCTTGGCGCCGCCGCCCACTCCCGGGACCTGCTCTGTTGTGTCAACCGTGTGGAGGTCACCCCCTCTTAGTGAGGAAGAGCTCAGTGAGCTACCCGAGTGTGTGTTGTGTGAACGCCTGGTACGGCGCGCGAAGCGCGGCGTGAAACTCCGTCATCACGATTTTGCCGCACACGACCCTCAACAGCAGGTGTGGTCGGGGATGGAGGTCGAAGCGGCCGAGGCCGAGAAGCTCGCCGCGCCGCCGCAGGAACCATGTGCATCCGATAAAGGGTGGCAGAAGGAGGCAGAGGCGTCGAACGCCGTCGACGAGGCAGTCGAGCCGCGTGAAGCGGAGACTGCGGCTCTGCTGCGCGAGGTGCGCAGGCATTGCGTTACGCCACGCTGCCGCGCGGCTCTGGCTCGCGCATGGGCCGAAGGAGGCCGCCTCGGCATGGGCGCCCGAAGGCCTGGCTCGGGTGCTGGCCTAGGCTTATGCGGGCTCCCTGCAGCGCGCGCACAAACGTGCTGTGCTTGGTTGGCCTTCCTCTGACCACGTGTACCGCGCTTGCTTCGCTGCGTCAGCAATCATCAATGGCAGCCGCGCCATCGGGATTAGAGCCGCCGCCGCCTCCTCCGCATCAGCCGACTCCTCCGCCTCCGCCGCCGCCGCCGCCGCCGCCGCAAACTCCCACGCCTCCGCCGCAGCTTCCTACGCTGCCCTCTCCAAGACAAACACCCGCAGGGCCAGCCTGGTCGAGGAGCATGGAGAGAGCAGCTAAGAGGTGCGACGCGCGCTCTTCTCCCTGCTGCTCCCTCGCCCCGCACCATCCCATGGCTCGTGCCGGCCTCGTGCTCTGCCGTTGCCCCTCGTCTGACCGTCGTCGTCGTGCTGTCGATCGTTATGACAGAGAGAATGTTTTTAAGCGCGAATTCCTGCCTTTGGAGGGGGTTGAGGTTGTGATTCAGCCAACTGTGCAAGCGCCGCCGCCGGCAGACCACCAACCCAGTCCAGCGCCCAGAAGCCGGTCGCTCTTCAGGTGCATTCCGTGCGACTGCCACACGACGCTGGTCCATTCGCCACTTCTCGTCTTCGCGTGTTCGCTCAGCGCCGGCTACTTCGGCGTGTCGCTCGCGTTCAGCCTTTTGCTTCAAAATTTTGGTGCATTCAACCAAGGTGAAGATCTTATCCTCGTGCACTGCTCGGACATCTTCGACGCCGAAAATTGTGCTGCCGACGTCGACAAGGAAGTCGCCCAAGCAGAATCAGCAGCCAACAGGTTGCACGTCACAGCCCTCGTTTTCGCTCTTCTGGTCAACAATAAGTGGCTCAAGTGCCAGTGCACGGCGCTTCCCAAGACGTCCCTTTGCGCCTTGGTCGCCGTGTGCCTCCTCACTGGCGTCATGGGATTAGCCGCTTTCATCGCGTCGACGGTGGAGGCCTCGGCATGCTTCTCGTGCAAGCTGGTACCCGATATCCAGCTGAGATTTGAAAACCAAAAAGTAGACTTTGTGAGCCTCCTCTCGGTGATGCGCTTCGAGTCGTTCCTGGGCGCCATCACGAGCCTCTTCCTCTTGATTGCGGTTGCCTGGATGGCGCTCGGGCGCGTCCCATGGATCACGAAGCTCTTCCGTGGGCACGCCTACCTCACGGATCACGAAGCGTCGATGATTCGCCACCTAGTCACGTCGCGCGTCTACATCGGCCTGTTCGTCGGCCTCCTGGTCAACATTGCTGTCGTCATCTACTTCGGGTCGACGCTGCATGGTTGGCTGGCGATCATGGATGGATGGAGATCTTGGCTGCCTGATTGGCTGGCGAGCATTTTGTCCCGCCTAATCGGCGCGGGGGTGGGCGCGGCGATGGACTTTTTGTCCAGCCTGTTCGGCGGCGGGCTCGAGGAGGAGGGCGAGGGCGAGAGCGGTGGCGGCGAGGACATAAACACAACGGCGATAAGCCAGGCAGTGAACTCAATGCTGCTCAGTCCGACGGTGGTCAAGAATATAGAATTAGTTCTGGTCCTGCCAAAGTCAGCCATTCTCTTCGGGCTCATCCTGCTGTACGTGCAGCTCGCCGTATGCGTGCTCGCCTCCGCCTTCAACGGCTGGAAGCACCTGCAGCATTGGCGCACCGTCACCAAGGTGGCGCGCACACAGGTGACGCCATCTCCGGCGGAGGGCATCAGCCCCGCCCAGCCCGACGGGCTCGATGCTGAGCACTCGCGCCTCTTAGACGTCGGCTCGAAGAACCTCATCCAGGCCTCGAGGCTTCCAGCATTCATGTGCCAATCGATCGCGTGCGGATCTGTCATCATCGCCCTAGTGGTGAGCCCCATCATCACCGCTCTGTACACGTGGTCGGCATACAAGGACGTTCAAGAAATAGCCGCGCCAATCGTTGAATCCATCGGCTGGTTCGTGGCCGTCCTTATCGGGGGCGTACTCTCGCGCATGGTCCTCGTCCGTTGCCTGTTCCATCCGAAGCAACTCCGAGGCGGCGGCGAGGTGTGGCCCATGCGGCGACCCATTTGCTTTGCGTGGTACGAGGCCTTCTATCTGGTCTTCGCGATCGTCGAAGGCATCTGGATCGGTGCCAAACGGTTGTTGGGCACCTTCACCCAAGCCGTCGCCTCGCTGCTTCGCACGGACCGCCCGTCGCATGCCGAGGGGCGTGTCGCGAACGACGTGGTGTTCAGCTCGTATGCGGCCGTGCTCTGCCTGGAGCGCGACGCCGAGGCGAGTCGTCGGCAGGCAGGCGCGACGCATTTTGAGAGCGGCGTACTTGCTGTCGAGTCGGATGTGAGTCTGAAGCATACGGCACTGTGGTGCCTGGGGTGGCTTTGCGCTTGGATCACACCGCCCATCATCTATTTTGTGATCGTGGTGCTGACTTAGGATGACTCTGACTGATGAGCGCGGCGGCGAGGTGAACGGTGGTTTCTATCACGCTGAGGTAATGCCGAGGCGTTCCATCAGCTGTCTTCAAGGGCAAGCAACAGAAGGGCGGTAGAGCGCTCGCTCCGGCACTGAGCGGCGCTCACACAGCCGAGCGGGCGGGCAGAGCAGAAGATCTGCTGCGCAGGTGCCACGTTGTGGTCAGTGTGAGTGAGGCGTGTACCGGCACGCAGTGCGTGCGCACCGGTAACGCGCGCCGCGGCGCTCGTCAGGGCCATACAGTGTGCGGGACGCATGCCATGTCTTTCCCTGGACCTGTTGTTCTGTTGTGTCAACGGTGAGTGTGGAGTTCATCCCCTCTTAGTGAGGAAGAGCTCAGTGAGCTACCCGAGTGTCGTGTGTTGGTGAGCGCCCTGGTACGGCGCGCGAAGAAGCGCGGCGTGAAATCGGCGTGATCGGTGATGAGGAAAAGCAGTCCAAACCTCCAATCTGGCGCCAAGAACTCCTACCACGTCGCCGCCCCCTGTGCGAAGCCGAACACGTGACGCGTGACGGACCCAGCCTGTGGACAGCCGTGCCGTTTACTGCGTTTTTCTTCACACAGGCATTTCACGCTTGAGCCTTTAGCCTGAGGGCTTCTTCACATGTTCAAACCTTGAGAGGCAAGAAAGCTAATTAGTCGAAACAACACATGTACCTAAACAAGCGCAACCGCTTGCTTACTTACTTGTGAGTCGAAGGCGCCGCACTGAGCAACAGGAAGAAAGCGAGCGCGCCGCGCGCCACACCAAAGATGTCTTGATCGTGACCTTGATCGCGTGTGGCACATCGACGGCACATCCGAGGTTCGCAGTCGAAGTCGGCAGGCTTTGCGTGTCGCCGCGCTGCCGCGCGGCTCTGGCTCGCCATTGGCAGAGGGACTCGGCATGGACGCCCGAAGGCCTGGCTCGGGTGCTGGCCTAGGCTTGTGCGGGCTCCCTGCGACGCGCGCGCACAACCGTGCCGTGCCAGGTCTGAATACGTGTATCGCGCTTGCTCGTTCGCTGCGCAGGGCGAGCCTGGTCCAGGAGCACCGAGAGAGCAGCTATGGGGTGCGGCGCGCTCTCTTCTCCCTGCTGCTCCCTCGCCCCGCACCATCCCATGGCTCGTGCCGGCCTCGTGCTCTGCCCTTGCCCTTCGTCTGACCGTCGTCGTCGTGCTGTTGATCGTGATGACAGTGAGAATGTTCTCAAGCGCGAATTCCTGCCTTTGGAGGAGGTTGAGGTTACGATACGGCCAACTGTGCAAGCGCCGCCGCCGGCAGACCACCAACCCAGTCCAGCGCCCAGAAGCCGGTCGCTCTTCAGGTGCATCCCGTGCGACTGCTACACGACGCTGGTCCATTCGCCACTTCTCGTCTTCGCGTGTTCGCTCAGCGCCGGCTACTTCGGCGTGTCGCTCACATTCAGCCTTTTGCTGATCGCGCTCGGAGAAATTAAGCAAGATGAAGATCTTTTTCTCGTGAGCTGCTCGAGCAGATTCAACGCCTCAAGGTGTGCTGCCGACGTTGACAAGGAAGTCGCCCAAGCAGAATCAGGAGCCATCGGGTTGCACCTCACAGCCCTCATCCTTGCTCTTCTGATCAACAATAAGTGGCTCAAGTGCCAGTGCACGGCGCTTCCCAAAATGTCCCTTTGCGCCGAGGTCGCCGTGTGCCTCCTCACTGGCGTCATGGGATTAGCCGCTTTCATCGCGTGGACGGCGGAAGTCTCGACATGCTTCTCGTGCAAGCTGGGGGAAAACAGCACAGACCCCTTAGATCAAAGCTTCCTCTCAGTGATGCGCTTCGAGTCCTTCCTGGGCGTCATCACGAGCCTCTTCCTGTGGATTGCGGTTGCCTGGATGGCGCTCGGGCGCGTCCCATGGATCACGAAGCTCTTCCGCGGGCACGCCTACCTCACAGATCACGAAGCGTCGATGATTCGCCACCTACTCACGTCGCGCGTCTACATCGGCCTGTTCGTCGGCCTGCTGGTCAACATTGCTGTCGTCATCTACTACGGGTCTGCGCTGCATAGTTTGCTGGCTATCATTGATGCGCCGGCGGAGGGCGCCGGCGGCGGGGACGAGGGCGCTGGCGGCGGGGGCGAGGGCGGCGAGGGCGAGGGCGGGGGCGGCGAAGACGAGGACGCGGCGGTGATTGCAGGGTTGGGCTGGTTACTTCTACTTCCGCACCTGGCAGTCATTTTTATCAAGTCAGCCATTCTCTTCGGGCTCATCCTGCTGTACGTGCAGCTCGCCGTATGCGTGTTCGCTTCCGCCTTCAACGGCTGGAAGCACCTGCAGCATTGGCTCACCGTCACCAAGGTGGCGCGCGCACAGGTGACGCCTCTTCCGGCGGAGGGCATCAGCCCCGCCCAGCCCGACGGGCTCGATGCTGAGCACTCGCGCCTCTTAGACGTCGGCTCGAAGAGTCTCATCTCAGCCTCGAGGCTTCCAGCACTCATGTGCTCATCGCTCGCATGCGGATCTGTCATCATCGCCCTGGTGCTGAGCACCATCATCACCGCTCTGTACACGTGGTCGGCAAACGAGCTCATTCGTATCCTCGCCGCGCCATTTGTCAAATCCATCAGCTACACATTGGCCGGTCTTTTTGCGGTCGTACTCTCTCGCATGGTCCTCGTCCGTTGCCTGTTCCATCCGAAGCAACTCGAGGGCGGCGGCGAGGTGTGGCCCATGCGGCGGCCCATTTGCTTTGCGTGGTACGAGGCCTTCTATCTGGTCTTCGCGATTTCCGAAGGTCTCTGGATCGGTGCCAAACGGTTGGTGTTCACCTTCACGTATGCCATCGCCTCGCTGCTTCGCACGGACCGCCCGTCGCATGCCGAGGGGCGTGTCATGAACGACAAGGTGTTCCGTTCGTATGCGGCCGTGCTCTGCCTGGAGCGCGACGCCGAGGCGAGCCGTCGGCAGGCCGGCGCGACGCATTTTGAGAGCGGCGTACTTGCTGTCGAGTCGGATGTGAGTCTGAAGCATACGGCACTGTGGTGCCTGGGGTATCTTGCGGCTTTTATCACGCCGTTCTTCATCTTCGGATTTATCGTGGGGCTGACGGGGGGGGAAGTGGATTGATGAGCGCGGCGGCGAGGTTCAGAGCGGTGGTTTCTATAACGCTGAGGCAACGCCGAGGCGTTCCATAAGTTGTTTTCAAGGGCAAGCAACAGAAGGGCGGTAGGGCGCTCGCTCCGGCACTGAGCGGCGCTCACACAGCCGAGCGGGCGGGCAGAGCAGAAGATCTGCTGCGCAGGTGTGGGTGTGGTCAGTGTGAATGAGGCGTGTACCGGCATGCAGGGCGTGCGTGCCGGGACAGCGCCGCGGAGCTCGTCAGGGCCATTCAGGGTGCGGGACGCATGCCATGTCTTTACGGGGAATCTGGAATGATCCACGGAATTAGTAGGGATCATTCGGGGAGATCCTGATATCGTGCATCCCGTCCGCCCACGTCGCCGCTCGCGACGCGACCAAGCGAACGATCGATCGTGGCAATTGGCGTCTAGTCTTCTCCTATTGAGCGTCTTGTGTTTGTTGTCGTGACTCGTGAATCCCACCCTCCCTCCGAGGTCTGAAAAAGTCCGCGGCCGCGGGGAATGTGGTTGTCGTTGTGGAGTTGTACCGGTGGTAACACACTACTAATTGCAAACGCCGTCGCCGAGCGCAGATCGTGAGACGCGACACGACAAGACGGAGGTGCATCTCAATGCCAAGCAACCCGCGCAACCGAACACGATTTCGCAACCGAACCAATCGGAATTGCATCTCATAGCCGAGCTTAATCACAGCTCAGCCTCCTCCTTGGAGAGCTGGGTCCTGGGACCAGCCTGCGTGTTATTTGCGTTCGGGTCGGTGACAATCTGTGTGCCAGGGAGGGTCCTCCCACATTCGCCCATCTGGTTGTTGTAAACCTTGCGCAACATCATGCATCATGGGCGGCGTGCCAACGCTCGGGCGAGCCGCTCGCGCCCGCCGCCATGGGCTTCATAGCAGGCAACAGTTGATCCTCCGTGTCCAGGGTGAGCACGTACTGCCCCGGGTACGAGCAGCGGATGACGGGCTGCAAGATGGTCGTCCAGCCCTGCGCCGTCATCCCCGGCTTGACGCGGAAGACGTGGCGCATCGCACGCACGCCAAACCACTCGTCCTCGAGCTCAAACCGAGATACATTGTCGCCGACCGGTACCATGCCGTGCACGCGCGGCGGCGAGTACTTGCAGCGAGCGCGGTCCGGGCTCACGTGCTCGTCGCGAAAGCGGTCGAGCCGCGCGAAGGTGCCGCTCGGCGAGTACGCATCCCACCCCTGCCGCGTGATGGAGCGGCGCTCGTCGTGCTCGTCTAGGCGCAGCACGGTGTAGTTGTGCACGCTCTGGAGGCGCATCAACACGGTGGGGTCCAGACGCGAGCCTTCCACAATCATGGCTCGCACGCGGGGTGCGGCGCCTTCGGAGAGCAGCTGCTCCAGTCGCTTCAACCACGTGCCCTCGGGGCCGTCGGCGTCCATCTTGAGCAAGTCGATCTCGCCACGTACGCCGGCTGCCGTCCATAGGAGTTCGTCAAAGTCGACGCCCGGTACGCTCTGCGGCAGCCCAAAATGCGACGAGCAGTTCTCGCCGTAATTGAGGCTGACTTGGCTGGGCCCGTTCACGTTTCCCCAGCGCCAACATCTGCCACAGCACGAGCAATGCTTACAGGGCGAGGGCGCCATGCACCGCGGCTCTCGCCCGACGCAAGCGCGAGCATTGTACACCATCAGTCGATCAGCCCAGCAGTTGACCGCCGCGGTCTCGTTGAGAGCGCGCGCAAAATCCGAAGCTGGTTCCACGGAAACCACGTGGCTGCCAAGTTGCATCATGTAGGCGCTCATCCAGCCATTGTTGGCGCCGAGGTCGAGAGAGCGACACCGGCGGTGAGCCGGTCTCCGCTGGCAGTGCGACAGAAAGGATGCGATCGCCTCGAGCACGTGTGGCTCTGGGTCACCTGGTGACGCGATGACGCCTCGTGTGCTCCCAAGAGTGCAGCAGAAAGCAGATGCCCTTTGTGCATACAAGTCGCACTGTCCCGGTGTGAATTCCATGACCAGGTGTAAGGCATCAAACGGCCAACGTGCGGGTAGGGTGTATGCACGGCTGAGCAGCTCGGCTGAACATGACAGCACATCGGGTCGTTGGCGCTGGCATTTGGCGATGCCCATCGTTGCTTCGTCCTCTGCGGAAGGATTTCCTTCACTCATTTAAGTTGATTTGTAACGGGCGCGGCGACCGAAGCATGCTCGTCCTCGATCGACGAAACGGGTTGGTCCGTCACTTTGGGCAGGTTTCTCCGACATTCCTGTCCGGGCTTCCAACATGATCGTGTTGAGCGCCGGCGCGCGCTCCTGTCCTCGCCACTGACTGCCAGAAAACGCGCAGACTCCTATCTGCCTACGGCGCCACGCTTGCTGGCCTGTACCCGGCTCCCCCCGGTGTCTTTTTACCGGAGTACCGGTACAATAGTCCCGGCTCCCCCGGTTTACCGGTAACAGTTGGAAACACGTTCACATTCACACACTCTAAATGCCGCCCCGCGTCCCGCAGACCGCACGAGTTGCAGTAGCGGCAACCTTGGAGCGCCACGCCGTGGAGCAGCGCCAGGTCGACGAGCGCCATGCTAAGGAGCTCCGCGACCTCATGAGTTCTGCAATAAGCGCTGACGATCGTGAGGCCGTCGAGCTTCTGATTGCACGCCTTGTGCAGCTGCTGAGCAGTAACTCGGAAGCGGCGCAGAATGCGGCAGGCACGCTGTGTGACCTCGCCGCCGACAACCCCACCAACAAGGACGCCATCCGAGAGGCGAGCGCCATCCCACCGCTCGTGGCATTGCTGCGTGCGGGCGCCGAGTCGACGGCGGCGGAGTATGCAGCAGGCACGCTATGGAACCTCACCACCAACAACCCCACCAACAAGGACGCCATCCGAGAGGCGGGCGCCATCCCACCGCTCGTGGCGTTGCTGCGTGCGGGCGCTGAGTCGATGGCGGCGGAGTATGCGGCAGGCGCGCTGCTGAACCTCGCCGCCGACAACCCCACCACCCGGGACGCCATCCGAGAGGCGGGCGCCATCCCACCGCTCGTGGCGTTGCTGCGTGCGGGCGCCGAGTCGATGGCGGCGCGGAAGGCGGCAGGCGCGCTGTGGAACCTCACCACCAACAACCATACAAACCGGGACGCCATCCGAGAGGCGGGCGCCATCCCACCGCTCGTGGCGTTGCTGCGTGCGGGCGCCGAGTCGACGGCGGCGCGGAATGCGGCACGCGCGCTGCAGAACCTCGCCGCTGACAACCCCACCAACCAGGACGCCATTGTAGCTTCTTTCGCTGGCGCCGTCGTGCCTCTTGATACATTCCCTGAGTTGCAGCGCACGCTGCTGCGAGTGGCACTTGCGCGGCTACATCGCGCCGAGGCCGGTGAGGATGCTGCTGCACTGGAGGCGGCGCTGGCGGCGGCGACGGCCGTCGGTGCGGCGGACGAGGCAGCGACGGCGCGCGTGCGCTCGAGGCTCGATGAGCAGCGGGCGGCGGCGACCCAGCGCGCGCGGCGTGAGTCGGTCGGGCTGAACGTGCCGCTGCCTGCTGACTTCACATGCCCGATCACGTAGAACGACAAGATGAAGGACCCAGTCGTCGCGTCCGATGGCCATTCCTACGAGCGCAGCGCGATTGAGGAGATCCTCCGCGGCCCGCACCCGCTCAGCCCGCTCACGCGCGAGACGCTCGGTACGGCGCTGGTGCCAAACCTCAACCTGCGGCGGCGCATCGAGGAGCACGAGGCAGAGCTCGATCGGATGGCCGAGCAGATGGCGTCGCGCATGGCCTCCGCCGTCGCTGAGGCGGAATCGGCGTCCCAGGCGGAGATTGAGGTGTTACGTCAGCAGCTTGCCGATGCCAAGAAGCGCGCCCGAACGGAGGGCGAGGATCCACCCGTGATGGGCGCTGTGATGGGCGCTGTGATGGGCGAGGATCCACCCGCACCCAAGCGTGGCTGTGCAGTGGGCGCCAGCAGCCCACAGCCAGAGCAGTCAGATCAGAACGAGGTTGAGTGCTTGGGTGAATGGACGCGCGAAGAGGCCGAGGCTGCGCGCCACAAGGCAGGGACGCAGCAAGCTATCAACCTGGTTGATGACAACGAGGCGCTTTGAGGCGTGTCAGGCCCTTAACCCTTAACGGTTCGCATGGAGGTGCGGTGGGCATGGCGGTGGGACCATGCGGTGATGGGGCCGGGGCCATGGCCGTGGCCCAAGTCACACAGGCTCATACAGGTGGCTGGCGGCGGCACGCACAGCACGGCAATGAAAAATTTGTGTGTTTGCGGTAAAACGGTAAAAGTGACTGACAGAAAATGGGCTGAAAAATGGGCGTCGAAGACGGTACGGGTAGGAAAGTTCGGTTGCCCTTTGGCGAGATTCTCGTGAGAAGGTAAAAGTTCCGGATCTCCTCAATCGCGCTGCGCTCGTAGGAATGGCCATCGGATGCGACCACTGGATCCTTCATCTTGTCGTACGTGATCGGGCATGTGAAATCGGCAGGCAGCGCCACGTTCAGCCCGACGGACTCGCGCCGCGCGCGCCGCGTCGCCGCCGTCCGCAGCTCAACGAGCCGCGAGCGCACGCGTGCTGTCATCGCCTCGTCGGTCGTGCCCATTGCCGTCGCCATCGCCAGCGCCGCCTCCAATGCAGCAGCATCCTCGCCCGCCTCGGTGCGCTGCAGCCGCTCCGTCGCAACTAAGCGGAGCTTTTGCTGAAGGTGAGGGAAGGCGTCAAGAGGCGTGGCGGCGTCGGCGAGGGCGGCGAGGATGGCATGGCTACAAGTGTGGCTGTCTGAGAGATTCTGCAGCGCGCTCGCCGCATTCGTCGCCGCCTCCGAGCCAGCCCCCGCCTGCAGCAGCGCCACGAGCGGCGCGATGGCGCCCGCCTCGCGGATGGCGTTCCGGTTGGTGTCGTTTGAGTCGGCGAGGCTCCACATTGCGCTTGCCGCATACGTCGCCGCCTCCGAGCCAGCCCCCGCCTGCAGCATCGCCACGAGCGGCGCGATGGCGCCCGCCTCACGGATGGCGTTCTTGTTGGTGTCGTTTGAGTAGGCGAGGTTCCCCAGCGCGCCCGCCGCATTCGTCGCCGCCTCCGAGCCAGCCCCCGCCTGCAGCAGCGCCACGAGCGGCGCGATGGCGCCCGCCTCGCGGATGGCATTCTGGTTGGTGTCGGTTGAGTTGGCGAGGTTCCACAGCGCGCCTGCCGCATTCGTCGCCGCCTTCGAGCCAGCCCCCGCCTGCAGCAGCGCCACGAGCGGCGCGATGGCGCCCGCCTCACGGATGGCGTTCTTGTTGGTGTCGTTTGAGGTGGCGAGGCTCCGCAGCGCACCCGCCGCATTCGTCGCCGCCTCCGAGCCAGTCCCCGCCTGCAGCAGCACCACGAGCGGCGCGATGGCGCCCGCCGCGCGGATGGCATTCTGGTTGGTGTCGTTTGAGTCGGCGAGGCTCCACAGCGCGCTCGCCGCATTCGTCGCCGCCTCCGAGCCAGCGACCGCCTGCAGCAGCGCCACGAGCGGTGCGATGGCGCCCGCCTCGCGGATGGCGTTCTTGTTCGCGGCGCTGTTGACGGCAAGGTGGTC
>JWZX01001346.1:0-19666 GCA_001275005.1 Chrysochromulina tobinii
TAGATGCGTCTAGCACGAGCGCTGCGTCTGTGTATAGCTGCTCAGCGTCTCAGATTATCTACCCGAGGCTCGCAAGGTCAGCTTCCTCTGATGGCCACTGATGACCACTGATGACCCGGATGACCCCTGATGACCACAGATGACCGTTGATGACCTCTGATGACCACTGATGGCCAATGAATTGTCACTGATGGTCGCCGATTTCCACTATCGTCGCAGGTGCTCAAAATACTCTCTCGGGCTACTGCTGCTGCTGGCGGCCATCGTGTGCGAGGTGCGCGGCACGCCCCTCTCCGCACCTCTCAGCTTGCAACGGCTCGCATGCAAGTGCCCATCACGGCGCGTCGCCTCCCCTCTCCTCCCCGTCACAGGCGCGCCCATCACGGCGCGTCGCCTCCCCTCTCCTCCCATCACGGCGCGTCGCCTCCCCTCTCCTCCCCGTCACAGGCGCGCGGCAAGCCGGCCAAGGACCATCAGCGCTCGCCGCCGCCCACCAGCGAGCATGCACGCGCTCCATATGGCGCGGTGTGCGGCGGCGCAGACGACAGCCCAGGCGCCGAGCTGGGCGCCGAGCTGCGCGGGCTGGGCGCCGTGCTGGGCGCGAGCAGCGGCGGGAGGCGCGCCCGGGAGGGCGCCCGGGATGTTGCCTCTCCGGAGCCCAAGGATGATGACCACGACGGCCCGACGCGAGCGAGCGCCCGTAGCGTCGCATCTAGGGGGGCGCTCGTCGGTCCCGGCTGTTTCAGATCGGAGCGCGGGCTTGCAGCGTTGTCCAGAGCGCGGTCCTCCTTGCCCTCGAGCAGGTGCAAGCAAAAGGACGCGAGGACCACATCAAATGGACCGGCTGCAGAGCATCGACTGTCCAGCTGGCCGTTCGCAATGTCTCCGAAGGACCAGCGATGACAACGGCGTCCCGTGCGCGCCTCGTAGCATGCGTGCGTGTAGGGGTCGCACGCTTCGGTCTGGACTGCCCTCGGAGGCGTGATGACTTCCTTCATGGCCGCTTCGAACGCGAGCGTGGCCTCGCCGCCGCCGCAGGCAAGGTCGAGAACGTGGACGGCCGGCATCGGCCACGGCACCACCCACCTTTGCAGTGCGTTGCGCATGCAGGAGAAGAGGAGTGGTGCGTGCGGGTTCGTGTATTCTGCACCGTGCGCCTTGTAAAAGGCTGGCGCACCCATGGCCTCGTATGCTCCTCGGACGCTAGAGAAGCCGCCGCTCGTGCCACTGTCGCCCTTGGTGGAATTCGAGGAGGCCGCCATCGCCACCGCCGCAGCACTCGCTGACGACGCTGGCGATGGCTGCCGCCGCGTCTTCCAAATGGCGGAACGGGGCATAGGACCCGCGGGGCCCCGTTCGTGTGAAAGAGCTGGTGTGAACGACCGGGTTCCGTTTGTTCCAAGAATCCTCCTGCTGGCTCACAACAATCGAACAGTGGCGTTGGCGGCGTGCGCGCGGCTGCGCACCTGCGCGCCTGCCTGCGGCGCTGCGCGGTGCACCTCCCGAGGTACAATCTCTCGATAACTCTCGATATCTGATCTATTACAATTGTAGACAGACGTGGCAGGCGCACTTGAACATGGACTACTCTGAACTACCCGCTCAAGAAGCTGCGTCGCATGCGCGAGGTGGCTGCAGCGGCAGTGCCCGCGACCGACATCTTGGGCGAAGTCTTCGGCAAGCGTTGAGGAGGGGCTGCCTTGGCCGTGGAGGATGCCATGGCGGCGGCGGCGCTCCGAGGGCTCAGCGTCGTGTCAGCAGCTGTACTTGGCGTCTTGGGCCGTGGCGCCTTGGGCACTGCTGTCCTGGGCGAGACCGCCTTGGGCGATGGAGGCCCGCGAGGCGAGAAGGCCTTGGGCGAGGGCATGGGCGAGGGCATGGGCGAGGGAGGGAGCCCTCTGGCTCCCACTGTGGACGATCCCAACCCATACTGTGACTGACCTGCATACTGACTTGAGCGTGATGAAGCGGTGGTCGCAGAATACAGTCGGCTAGCGGCATGGCCCTTCGAGGGCGTTGTCGGGACAGAGGGTTGGAAAATTGGCAGTTGGGCTAGCAGCTTGTGCGGCGCCAGGCGGCGCGCAGGGCCGATGCCGTTATCGCTGCCGTTGCCTTCGCTAACCTTGCTTTCGCCTGCTGATCCAGCCATTTGAGGGGATGTGGCTGCCGTAGGCAATTGGGGCCGTGTGGCCGACCTGGGAGATGAGCTCGGCTTGGGTGACGGCTTGGGCAACGCAGCCTTTGTTGCCCGTGGCGTACGCGGCGCTTCGGCCGCCACCTTGAGATCCGCAAACCGTAGCTTGTCGGCTTGGGCGGAGAGTACAATTGCCACCACCACAACTCCAAGCGCGCCGACGCTCTGCGCGTGCACGGCGCCATTGCGCAGGGCACTGATTAAGTCGGCCTCGAGACGGCAAAAGAGCTCCGGACAGGTCTGGAGTGCTGCCGGGAGCGTCGCTCTCAGCTCGGACTCCACAAATTGTACGAGAGCTGGCAGCGTGGCAACGGCGGGGTGCAAGTAATGCTGCAGCGTGGTGAGAGCAGGATTTAAGGATTGGTGCAGCACGGAAACAGCGGCTCGCGAGAATTGCTGCAGCGCGGCAACTGCGGGTTGAAAGGTTTGCTGCAGCACGTGTACGCGGCCCTCCAGTGAGCCAATTAGCAACTTGATCCCAGCCGATTGTATTGCAACACTGGGTTCAGGCGCAACTTGCACAACAGGAGACTGCGCCATCGCGCCTTTTCGCAGAGGCCGCGGGGATACAACCCGGAAACTTGCGGAGGCGATTCCTCAATTGTTGTTTCCAAATCTTAATTAACGAATCTCAAAATCGGCTCTGAACCACGCATCGCGTTGGTACGCCGCAAAGCTCGGGAACTTAGGACGCCTGTTGAATGATAGAATACGCGAACAATAAATTCTGCAAACGCTAACGACACGCAACACGGATACATAAAAAAACGAAATAGGTAATAGCGAATGCGAGGTAAGCGTGCAGGGTCAGCGGAAGCACCATCCTAGAGAGGCACCGGTGAGCGGTTCCACTGGCCTTGGTCAGACGTCGCTACCAGACGAACGAGCCCGTCTTTTGTGGCGATGGCATCAGCCGCGGCGGCGGCGGCGGCGGCGGCGGCGGCGACACCACGAACACGACGTCGTCCGCCTTCTGAGCCGCAGTGCGCCGCAGGCCCTCATACCTTCCGAGAGAGCGCGAGGAGGCCTCACACAAGCGCAGATAGAGCGGCGCGTCTTTGCCCACCTTGACGTCCTTACCACCGCTGCCGCCGCCGCTGCCGCCGCCGCCGCCCTTGGCGCCGCCCTTGGCGCCGCCCTTGGCGCTGCCCTTGGCGCCCGACATGACGCTCGCCTCGAGTAGCTGCACTTCGCGCGAGAGCACGGCCTGTAGTGCTTCGAGCACGCCCGCCTCAATGGCCATGATCGAGCGGAGGGCGGAGTCGTACGTGAGCTTGAGCAACGCGTTGGCACCCGCCTGCACCACGTGCTTCGAGTGCCGGTGTGAGTTCAGCGCCGTTGCGATCGCGCCCAAGGCCCCCGAGTCGGCTGCACGTTGCTTGGAAGCTTCGCAGTACGCGAGGCGGCCTAACAGGTCAATGCCAGAGGCTTGGACACCCTCCACCGACAGGTGCACGCCAAGCAGCTCGACGACCACGTCCACCAACCCCCGCTCCTCGAGCGACAAGGGTGCCTCCTCCTCTACCTGCCGCCGAGGCATGCACGCCGTCGCCGCCGGGAATTCGAATCCAAACCCGAACCAATAATTGGACTCCGTGGCGGACGACGCCGGTGTGGCGTCGCGTGGTGTCCCCGTACCGCTTGACGATATGACCCGAGCGCCGCCACGAGCGCTGCCACTGCCACTGGCGCCGCCGACGACGCCAGCACGAGCCTTAGCAGCCTCAGCAGCTGTCGCCGCCGCGCCGGCCGCCCCCACCCCCGCCTTCGCTTCGTCAATTGCTTCGTCCTCAAGTCCACTCTCTTCCATCTCGACCAAATGGCTCAGCCTCGCGAGCGCCGCTGCTGCGACGAGAGCGTGCGCGCCCGCCTCCTCCGCCTGGAGCACACGGAACGTCTCCTCGGCAGAGGCGGCATGCAGGCTGCGTGCGACCGCGAGCACGCGCGCCGTAACGGGCGCGTCTCCTTCCGAGGCCGACGCCGTAACGGACTCGTCGCGCGCCGTGTCGAGCGCCTCGGAAGGCGAGGGCGCGCTGGGCGTTGTGGGAGAGGTAGGGACGGCGGCGGCTGCAGTGGCAGTGCCGGAGCCCTGTGGGGAACTCGACTGTGTGGAACTGCAGTGGCACTGT
Organism: Chrysochromulina tobinii; assembly: GCA_001275005.1. Taxonomy (NCBI): domain Eukaryota; phylum Haptophyta; order Prymnesiales; family Chrysochromulinaceae; genus Chrysochromulina; species Chrysochromulina tobinii. The sequence goes on from JWZX01001346.1 coordinate 4,324, forward strand.
AGGGAACTCGACGCGCTCGCGCCGTCCGCACTGCCGCCGTCGCCGCTCCCGCCGCCACCGCCGCCATCGCCCCTGCTGCGTCCGTTGCGAAGGGTGTCGGTGTGAAGGGCGTCGGTGTGAAGGGCGTCGGTGTGAAGGGCGTCGATGTGAAGGGCGTCGGTGTGAAGGGCGTCGGTGTGAAGGGCGTCGGTGTGAAGGGCGTCGGTGTGAAGGGCGTCGGTGTGAAGGGCGTCGGTGCGTCGCGCTTGGTTCGGTGCGCGAGGGGACGGAGAAGGAGAGCGTTCAGCGGCCGCGGAGCTGTGGGGAGATGCGGCGGAAGGGGGCGGCACCGCGGCAGGGTGCTTCCTGCGCGTCGTCGAGGGAGACTCTGTCGGCGAGGTGGGTTCTTCTTTCTTTCGAATCGGAGGCGACGGGAGATTGCGGGAGATCGTGGTCGGGGCGCTTGCGACGGCGCGCGGCACGGCGGGTTTGGACATGCCCTCGAATTGGACGACGCGCGGCCGATGAGGGGCTTCATTGACGACGCGCGGCTGATGAGGAGCTTCATTGACGACGCGCGGCTGATGAGGAGCTTGCGGAGGGCTGCTGCTGAAGAGGACCGTCGGCGACGTGGTCTTGGCGGCCCTGGGCTTGGGCGAGGTGGACTTGGGCGAGGTGGACTTGGAGACGATGGCCGTCGGCGACGTGGTCTTGGCGGCCGGAGGCAGGGGAGCCGAGCGCTGCGGAGGTGAGGACGAGTGGGGCGAGATCGAGGGCGAGATCGAGACCGGCGAGAGCGGCCGTTTGACGAACCCGAGCAGCGGCGGAGGCGACGAGTGCTGCGCCTCGGCCAACAAATCTTCAAGGATCCTCATCAGGTGCTCATCGCGGCAGGCGGGCCGTCTGGAAGGCGTGTCGAAGCGCTTGAGGTCCCCGTGTGGCACCTCGAAGCCGGCCGTATTGGACTTGACGTAGACATCCTCACCGACGACGCGCATGTAGCTCGGAGCGAGCCCACGTCGCGGCGTGGCGTCGATCAGGTGATGCGCGGCCTGCCCGATGTCGTACCCCGTCGTGTCGTACCCCCTCGGCGTGAGAGCGAGCGGCCGCCACGTCTGCGGATCCCACTGGCGAGCAGGCCCCTGGGCGAACACGGTTTGGCCGTGGAAATGCTTCTTCTTCTTCTTCTTCTTCGTGATCACGATGAGGGCAGCTTCGGGTTTGGCGGGTGCGGCGCCGAGCGCAGCACTTGCATCCTCGAACGCCATGTGGCGCTCATCCTCGCCCATGCTCGCGAACGCCTTGCGCTCATCCTCATTTATGCTTGCGAGCGCCTTGCGCTCATCCTCGCTCGTGCTCGCTAACGCCTTGCGCTCATCCTCGCTCGTGCTCGCTAACGCCTTGCGCTCATGCTCGCTCGTGCTCGCTAATGCCTTGCGCTCATGCTCGCTCGTGCTCGCTAATGCCTTGCGCTCATGCTCGCTCGTGCTCGCGAGTGCCTTGCGCTCGGCATCATTCATGGAAGCGAGAGCCGCTGGCGGAGATTCCGGGCCGTCGGGCTTTGGCATCGGCTTTTGATTCCGCTTCGGCTGCTCCTGCGGCTTCGGCGACGCCTTACTGCGCTCCTTTCTGCGCTCCTCGCCGAGGAAGATGGGAGCGAGGAATGTGGCCGCATAGGACTTGCCTGGCGATGTGTCAAAAAACTCGTGAGAAAGATCGGCCTCCTGCGTGGGACGATGTAACACTGCCAGCGAGTCCAGGAAGAGCTGCTGCCACGCGTGCTTCTTTCGTGTCTGCTCCAGTCGGTGAGAGGCGGTGACGGCGGTGATAGTCCCCGCCCACGCGCTCATGATTGCCGACAGTGGCCTTGACGATGGTCGTCGTCCTCGGAGCTTTCGTACAGGGAACTTACTTGTTCGATCGCATACGCGACGCCACTCGGGGTGCCAAGTCTTTTGGTGGCCAAGTTTGTGTCCTAAAATGGAAATAAAGGTCCTCGTGAGGACACCAACCGTCTCGCTCGACCGGCGTAGTCGGCCGCGGCGCGCAATGCATGGCATCGTTCTGTGTGTATGTCTCCGACCGTTTGTCCATTAAAACTCACTCACTGTGTATGTCCCCGACTGCTGGATTCAGACCGTGACCTGACCTTCCCACGCCGCAGTGGGCCGTGGGAGCGGTCGCGCCCCGAACCCGCGCCAGCGACGGCTCTTGCGAGGGCCCGCCCGGAGAAAGGCGGCGGCGGCAGTGGCCGCTGCGAATGGGAGCTTGCGGCGTGGGGGCGGAGGCGGAGGGCGCGCAAGGGGCGTTGTTGATGCCTGACTTGCGGGGTGTGGGAATGGGCTGGTTCGCCCACGCAGCTGCTGGTACAGTCTGGCTGCGAGAGAGCGCGCCGTGGCGGCGTACTGGATGTACTGCAGTCCGTTGTCGTAGTACGTGAGCAGTGCAGGAAGAGCCACCGTCCCGGCGAGGAGCGAGTACGCGGAGACCTGGGAGAGGAGCGGCGCCGTCCAGGGCGCAAAGCACGCGATGAGCAGCGTCAGAGACGAGATGGCCTCATTCAGCTGACTCATGCCGTCGATCCAGCAGCCAAGCCGGTCTGACGCTGGCCTTCGGATGAGGATCCACGCGCCGTACGCCATCTCGAGCACCAGCAAGGGGACGAGCTGTGAGGGGCCAATCGCGGCCGGTGAGCTCGACGCGAGGATGGCCGCGGTGATCAGCTGCACGAGCAGAGCGATGATGACCGCGCAGGAGCGGTCGGGAGCATCCACACGATCCAAAAAGGAGCCCCACTCCTCCAGCGCATCGGATGCGTCGATCAGGGGCTGCGCGATCTGGTTCGATCTCGTGGCGCGATTCCCAATTAGGAAACAGTCCTCGAGGAATAGGTGGGTCAGTCGACGGCCTGAGGCGCTCTCCGGAGGTGACGAACCCTTGGTGGAAGGTGACGAACCCTTGGTGCAAGGGCCAGGGCAGGTCCCACGGCGCGCCAGCAGGCGCTCTGAGCGAGCTGGCTCAATGGGGACTGCCGGTGCGCTGCAAGCTCCATAGGAACGGTCGATCGGCGCGCGCGCGCATCCGCATCGGAGTGCCACGTAACTCAGAGCGCGGCAGAGGGGGTCCTCCACGGCCGACGTGCCGTCCAGCCGCTGGGCGCTCTTCCAAATCGTCGATGCGAACGCATGATAAAAGTGCAGCAGCTGGTACGTCAGCACACTCACCTGATGAAGGAGGCAATCAGCGGTCCTCAGTGGTCCTCAGTGGCCATCAGGTGGTGCGTCAACACACTCACGATGAAGAGCATGAGCGCCAACACGACGCTCGCGTACGCAATGAAGGCGTCCATACGAGGGAAGGGGATGGGTGTCGAAGAGCTTTCGCTACGGACGGCGAGGGTCCAGACCGCAAAGCAGGCATTCGTCAGGCCGGGTAGGAAGAAGACGAACACAGCGAGCTCTGGCTTCCACCCGACGAAGGCGCGCGGCCACGGGATGAAGAAGCGCCAATGGCCCCGCCCGACACAGAGCCGTTCGAAGAAGCCAGCGGCTGCGACGGCCACGTCTTCCACGTCCTCCAGGTCGCCGCTGAGGAAAGCGGGGTTCTTCTGCCCGGCTGTGTCCGAGTCGCGCTTCGCAACCGCCCATCGGATCCACGCGCGCCAGATGCACCTGATGAAGGAGGCAATCAACGGTCATCTGTGGTCATCAGTGGCCATCGGATCCACGCGCGCCAGATGCACCTGATGAAGGAGGCAATCAGCGGTCATCTGTGGTCATCAGTGGCCATCGTATCCAAGCGCGCCAGATGCACCTCGCGCGCCCATGGAGCAGCCCGAGGCCGCAATCAGCATGCAATCAGAATGCAATCAGAATGCAATCAGCATGCAATCAGCATGCAATCAGCATGCAATCAGCATGCAATCAGCATGCACCTCGCGAGCCCATGGAGCACAAGCACGCCAAGCAGCACGAGCGCGCCGGTGATACTCAAGTCGAGCAGCGCGTTGATGGCAAGGGGCAGGTTCGCAGGCTCGGTGTCCTCCTCGACCAGTCGCCGACGTGGCATGGCGGGGGTCTCGAGTGACTCCGAGCTGCCGACGATCGCGTCCCATACACCGCTGGCGCCCAGAAAGGGCGTCAGCGCGCGGCCCAGCGCAGCGCCCATCCCCGCGTTCGTGCCCTGGTCCGAACCAGTCTCGCCTCCTCGCAAGGCGAGGCGCTGCACACCCATGATGAGGAGCACCGCGCGCCCCGCGGCGTCCGAGGAGGAGCTCGACGAGGAGCCCGCGGCAGCGCCGCCGCCGCTGGCAGCGCTCGAGACGGCGCTGGCGACGGCGCCTCCGACGGTCGAGACGACGCTGGATGCCACGGCGACGGCAACGGCGGCCGACACAGTGCTGCTGACTGCGGACAGCTCCAGCGCATCGACTAGGGGCCACTCGATGACTGATGGCTGGAGCAATTGGCCTCCGAGGGGGCCACGCAGTAGCGAGACGTGTAGCTCTTGACGAATCTCGAGGGGCAGCGCGGCCAAGGCGGTTGTGGGCAGCGTGGCCAGCACCGAGGCTGGCAGATTCGCCAAGGCGGATGTGGGCAGCGTGGCCAGCACTGAGGCTGGGAGACTTGCCAAGGCGGATGTGGGCAGCGTGGCCAGCACCGAGGATGGGAGACTTGCCAAGGCGGATGTGGGCAGCGTGGCCAGCACCGAGGCTGGCAGACTCGCCAAGGCGGATGTGGGCAGCGTGGCCAGCACCGAGGCTGGCAGACTCGCCAAGGCGGATGTGGGCAGCGTGGCCAGCACCGAGGCTGGGAGACTTGCCAAGGCGGTTGTGGGCAGCGTGGCCAGCACCGAGGCTGGCAGGGTTTGGAGGGCGGTGCTCGGGAGGGACGCGAGGGTGGCGATTGAGAGCTCTGAAGGCAGCACTCTCAATGACATGGGTGAGGCCACCACGACGAGCGACGACACGCCCAGCGTAGCCGCCGCGGGGATAGGGTTGAGGAAGAGTGTGCTAGCGGCGGCGCTCACGGCGCCCGTCGAAGCAGCAGTAGAGAGGGCCACCAAGACGGCAATGAGGAGGTGCTCCACGCTGCTCGAGGCGTGGCTGAGATGGCGCCGGCCAAGCGATGGTAGCGTCGATTGTATCCCGATCGGGTCGGGCACGCCCACGGTGCTCACGTTGATCGCCACATCAGCGACGGTCACATTGGGCAGCGCCGCGGCGAGCGTGTGCACGAAGGCCGTGCCGTTGAATTGGGACGCAGTCAACGAATCGGCCAGAAGGGTAAAGCTGACCAAGTTCAAGAACGCATCTCCGGGGCTGAGTGGCGGCGCGGGTGGCGCGGGTGGGGGTAGAGGTGGACGCGGTGGCCATGGCGACTTCAATACTGGCGGCAGAGTGACGGGGACGGGAGGTAGGTCCACGGAAATGGGTGGTGGTGCTATGGCGACGGGAGGTAGGTCCACGGAAATGGGTGGAGGTGCAATGGCGACGGGAGGTAGGTCCACGGAAATGGGTGGAGGTGCAATGGCGACGGGAGGTAGGTCCACGGAAATGGGTGGTGGTGCTATGGCGACGGGAGGTAGGTCCACGGAAATGGGTGGTGGTGCTATGGCGACGGGAGGTAGGTCCACGGAAATGGGTGGAGGTGCAATGGCGACGGGAGGGAGGCCCACGGAAATGGGTGGTGGAGGTGAGACGGAGAAAACAGGAAGTGGTGGCAGAGGTGAGAGGACGACAGGAGGCAGCGACACGGGGAGAGGCGGAGGTGAGATGGCGACGGGAGGCAGCGATACAGAAAGAGGTGGCGGAGGTGAAAGGGCGACCGGCGGCAGTGTCATAGGAAGAGGTGGCGGAGGTGAGAGGGCGACCGGCGGCAGCACACTTGGGAGTGACATCCTGGAGCTCCAGCGGGCGCTCCTGAGTGTCCGGAATCAAGCGCTCCGGATGTCGTCGAAATCGTGTCTTGAAATGCGAGCGCGGAAACGCGTCGCGCTGAGCAGTTTTGTGGGATACATCGAGAAGCTCAAAGGACACACAAGTTCGCCCCTGGAGAAATCTGTCGTCACTGTTCGTTGGGGCGCTCAAGCTCTGTGAACGGCATCCTGTGAATGGAGACACACGTTTAGCAAGATCTTACTACATGTATGCTATAGGGGACATACTCTCGGTGGGTGCCAAACCGATCCAAGGTTGCATCTCGCGCTTCGGGCGCTACCGGAACTCCTGAGATTATCTCCGCGATCTCATCTCCGATATCTCATTGGAGATTATCTGCGAGATTGGATCTCTGATTGATATACGCCCAGCCAATGACCCCTATTTCCACTGAGCGGCCAGCCATTCACCCTCTGGACCCCGTACGGGGCTTCGAATGCGACCCTATGATTTGGCTGGAGAGAGAGCTGTGGTGGTGTCTGTTCGGCTAATACTCGGAGCATTTCCCTGACATAAGATCTCGCATCGTCAGCATCTTCTTCACTAGATTTACCGAAACAGGTGCCCGGGGGGCCTAGGAATTCGGCAACATTCCTGTCAGTCCAGTTCCCAGACATGTGAAACAAACGCCCACTGGATACCAACCACTCTCGCTCGCGGCGTAACCTTTGTGTGTGACCAACGATTCCTCGCGATTGCGCGCACGAATAAGAAAACATCTTTTTCATGCTGCATGCAAAGCTGCATGCAATCCATTCATCAATTTTGTATCAAGTATTCATCCATCTAGTTGGGATCTTGAGAGAAAGGGTCAGTTGCATCGACATATAATTGGGATCTTGATATTCCTGTGTGTCGAAAGTTCTCGTAGTCGACGATCGCGCTCAAGCTCTCACCTCTTCCTCACACATGATTCGGCGAGGCGCGTGCTGGAGCGGCGCCGAGCGGCTCAGTGGCGCACTCATTATGCTCTGGCTCTGGCCGCTTGTGCTGGGGCTTGACTTCGACCAGTCGTACAAGCACCTCAAACTCGACAGCTGTTTTGAGAAACCTTCGTGCGAAACTCAGCAGGCAGCGCACGCGGTGGTGCGCCGCGCCCACGCGTTGATCGAGTCCAAGGCAGGCCCATGGCGGTCAGGCCCAGGAACACCGCGGCGGCAGAATTGGAGCGCATTCCCTGCGCACATGACCGGTGTAAAAGGGGATTGGGAACTGACGGCGGCGCAAAGGCACTCGCTTCAAGAGGTCCAGAACACAATTGCAGAGCTTCCGCCTGTCGTCGAACGTGCGATGCTCTGGCTTGTGGTCGTATCCGTCAGCGCGACTCCTCAAGGCGCCCACGAAGATGCCGAAGACATTATCACGACGCTCCTGCAGTCGGGTGGCTGTGAGCTGCACGTCCATCACTTCGATGCCACCAGCGAGAGCGACCCGGCCTACCAAAGCTACATGCAGCTGGAGTGGTACAGACGCGCTCGACCGCGCTTCCGACGCGTCTTCTTCCGAATAGAAAATGGCTGCAAGTCCGAACAATGGCGCGAGTCAATGCGCCTGCTGCTCTCCACATCAAGCGCTTCGCGATACACTCACGTTTGGTTCCTGGACAGTGACCTAAGGTTTGGCCTCTTCGACATGCCGGCTTTCCGGGCTTTGATTGCGCACACAGCTCCAGTCCTTGCACAACCTGGCATTGTGAGTCACAAGCACGGCGCGAGAGCCACAGACTACTGGTCTCTCAGAGCCGGATTGCACAGCAATGTGCTCGGTCGGCGGCGGCTCATCGGACTCGAAAATGATTTGAAAATGAGCCCAGTTGAGGTACAAGCGCCCCTGCTTGATATGCGCATGGTACCGGCGTTCTACAAGAGCACGATGCATTACGATACCCGAATCGACACGCCACAACAGCGTGCTCTCAACCGCGTGGCGTGGAAGCTTGCCCAGCTGTTACACCCGCTGCCCAGAGCCAGACCGCAGTGCAACGTGACATCCGCCAAAACGTCCGCCGCACCTTCTGCTGTGGCTTCATGGGCATCCCAAACCGCCTCACTTCAGATCGCCCAACTCGACCAGGCTGCCAAACGGCCTGCTGGTCTCGTCTATGACTGGACGCCTCTGATCCACCGGTGGCGAGGAAGGCTGCCGCCAAAGCGAGGAAGGCGCGGACCCCCTCACGGACCCCCGGCGATACCGGCGACACGAAAACTGACACATAACATCGGCTCGCAAGAGCACGATTTTCGACAAATCTCACAGTGCGTGCGGGGTAATGGCGTCACGAGTGATCAGAGGGCTCGAACGGTTCTTGTCGAGGATGCCCAGCACCGTTTGATGACCAACAGCACGGATCTTTTTGCGCGTGGTGAGATCGACGTCAGCTGCCAATGGGATTGGTTTCAGCTGACATTATGAGCCTATCCTTCGTTCTGCTACTGTCCAATACGACGTCCTGAGTGGGACGGTCAGTACCGTCTGGATGTCAGCAAGGCGGTTGATGGGGTTGGTTGGGGGTATTTGACTCTTTGGAGCTTGACCGTGTGCGGGGGCTTGACCTTGGGCGCCGAAGTCGGCTCTCCATCAATTGCTCTCCATGCTTTCGCGCGTGACGGCAAAAGGCGGCCGCTTCACGATTCCGGGTGGGAATCCTGGTGCCCGCCTTTTCCGTTCACACCTTCGCCCCCGGCGATGAGAGCTTCACATGGCTTCACCGTTGAGCGGTTGCGGCTCATCTGCCCGCGTGTGCTCGTAGCAGCGCCCCACTCGTTTCGATCCATACACTCTTGGAGCTCGGGGCTCAGTAGGAATTACTTATCATTAGGGCTTCAGCCGAGAATTCCTACACGATAGTTGGTAAACTGTTGCATGCAAGGAGCGAATCTGTCCAGCGTTGGAACCAACGGAAAATGTTTGTTGATGAGGACGTCGAAAGAAATCGTCGCACGCTCAGACTCACACGACAGGAGGCTGAATGAGTCAAGATCCAGAGATACTTCGGGTTACACAAGGCATTCCCCAGCCGCCGTGCGCAGATTGGGGCAAGGAGCACTCGCACGCGTCGCGCCGATGCATCTGGCACTGCATCTTGCAGAGCGACTATCACTCGCTCATGCGGCAGAGCCCGGATGTGATGCTCTCAGTCTTGCAAGCACACCTCGTGAGCAAGAAGCAGGTGAATGAGCATCCGCTGTGGCCGCGAGGTGCAAACACAGTGCAGCAGCTCATGCGTCAGCACACTCGCGACAAGTTGGACTTCATCATTCTGATCATGGCCATCGCCCATAGCAAGGACGAGCGATGCGGAAGGCTCCTCTCATCGCCCTCATCGTCGACCGTCGAGCAGCGCACCCCGCCGTCTCCACCGGCATCGGAAGGGCTGACGTGCGGGCCGACGAGCGCCTTCGACGTGCGTAGCCTGCCTTACCGTTGGCTCCCCGGCTTGCCGTACCCGCGCACGACGCTCAAAGAGGGCCAAACGGCCGGCCGACGCCGCTTCGAGGTGATGCACATCGCAGACTACTGGCCCGGGCCCATGTGGCTGTACCACGCGCCGGGCTCGGGGGTGTGGTGGGACCCGGGCCCGCGGGTGATTGTGGCGCGAAATCTCGTCGATGCGGTGCTCAAGTTCAAGACGATGAAAGAGATCATCTCTCATCTCAATTGGGTGGAGCGTGGCGACCGGCGCGTCGAGCGCTTCCGCGCGTGGGTCAACTGGCGAGTCGCGTACGGCCGGACGCCGTGGGAGACGGTGCTCGAAGGTGCGGCGGCGGGCAATACCAGCTACACGCCGTTCGCATCCGCCGGCGCTCTTCTGGGCATGCTTCTCACAGAGGCCCCTCCCACGACGGTGGATTCCATCATTCTCAGAGAGCAGAGCCACTTTTGGCCGCGGGGCTCGGGTTGGCCCACGGGCGATCAGTGGTTCGCGTCGTCGATGGTCTCGGCATGCAACTCGGACGGCACGAGCGGTACGGCGCGGGCGGACGGTCGGCCGTGGGGTCGCGAGTACCACATCCCCGAGATGGTCGATCTCCGAGCTTCGAGATCCAACAAGCGAGGCGAGCTCGCGAGCACGGCACCGCCTGCAAGAGCCTCGCGGCGTGCTCGGCGGACCAGCGCTTCTGATTGCGAGTCTGATGAACCTCGTTGCTCGTTCTGATTCACGCTCTGATGGCCTCCTTCATCAGGTAAGCACGGCACCGCCTGGCGAGCCTCGCGCGACATTCCACAGAGCCTATTCCTCTCGCTCACAGCAGATGAGGCGGGCACACGCCCGTGCGCGCGCAGCTTCTGGAACGGGCTCTGCACGAGCTGCTCGAACCGGACTGAGCGGCTGTGCCAGTGCAGCCTCTCCAAGCTCACGCCGAGTGGCCATCCGAAGCCGGGGCCGAGTGCCCGATGGATCTCGCTCTCGGGGATCACTCGGCCGGACTTTGACGCGGCGCTGGCGCGTCGTTGCTGCCTCGCGCAATTGGAGGGGTTGTGAGAGCTTGTCCTGATCCTGTGTGATTTGTTTGCCGCCCGCGCCGCATCTTCGCCGCGGAATCCAAAAGTTTATGCGAGCGCAAAGTTTGATCTCACGCGTATTCTGAGCGGGCAGTAACAGTGCCGTAGCACCGGTTGTCGCGACTGTCGTGTTAACGTTCACACACGTGTCGCGTCTGTCGTGTTAACGTTCACGCGGCACGGGGAACTCTCCATTCGCGACGCTCGCTACGGCATTTGGTCTTCCTGTCGGCGCTGCAGAAACTTAATGCCCGCCGCAAATCCGCCGACCGTCGATGCACTCCTGGCGGGAGGCATCGGTGGCGCCTGTCTCTGCCTCGTGGGCGCTCCTTTTGATGTCGTCAAGGTGCGACAGCAGCACCACCCCTCGTCATCCGCACTCGAGGTCGTTCGCTCGATTGTGCGAGTCGAAGGCATCCGAGGCCTGTGGCGAGGAGTGACGGCACCACTCTTGGTGGCGGTGCCCCAGTTTGCCGTCGTCTTTGGCGCGTATGCGATGGCGCGTAGCCTCGTGCAGAGGATCTCCTCCAAACCGCAGGAAAATGCTCGAGATACGGCTGTCGCGGGAGCGCTTGTTGCGCTGCCTACCTCATTCATCTATACCCCAGTGGACCGGGTGAAGCTGGCCATGCAGGTGGATGGGCACAGAGTCGCCTCGGGACAGGTGGCGCGCTATTCTTGTGTGCGCGAGTGCATCTACGAGCTATGGCGTGCCGGCGGCATCGCCAGCTTCTCGAGAGGCTTCACAGCCACGCTGGCGCGCGATGTACCTGCGTGGGCGACTTACTTCGCGGTCTATGCTACCCTCAAGCAGACGCTCTCTCCATCGACCGGGGTGCTCGATGGCCGTGCGAAGCTCTCCCCGGCCGCGAGCCTCGTCGCCGGCGGCGCCGCCGGTGCGGCCTCATGGGCCGTTTGCTTTCCAATCGATGTGGTCAAGACGCGGTTCCAGTCGGATCTGACGTACCGCACCTACCGGTGCACCATACGGGCCGTGCTGCGCAGCTCCGGGATCGGCGGCCTGTTTGCTGGCTACTGGACGATCGTGCTCGGCGGCGTGCCGCGCGATGCCGCATGCCTTACCGGCACCGAAGCCGCGCAGCGAGCGCTGACCTTGCGTCGCCAGTCAATTTCGCTAAGTCTGGACCCGACCTACGACGCTAGCTAGTAGCTTTAGTATTAAATTTTTAGCGGTTCCGTTAGTAGGCTAGTATGCCCCTGATCCACAAAGTCAGCTCCCCAGATCATCATCTCCCTCACGGAGGCCTCGCCGCGCAGCCTGAGAAAGTCGCTGGGCTTGCCGTAGGCCTTGCGCATCCGCTCGTCGCGCATGGGGGAGATGCGCGTCACGGGCAGGCTTCGGAAGTCCCCGGGCAGCAAGTATGAAGGCTGTTTCATCCACGGTAGTACCTGTAGCACACACGGTGCACACATCGTATTGAAAAGAGTGCACGGGCGCAGTGCAGAGTGCGGGCACTGTGTGAGTCTGGGGGTGGTACGCTTGGTAACGAGCCGTCGACGCACTGCGTTGCGCGGAACGTGGCGGTCATCTGACGATCGAGGAAGAATGGAACATGCACAGAGGCCATGCAGCTCGAGATGAGGTCGCCCCGGTCCTTGAAGTCTGAAACGGCGACCTCTTGGGTCCATGGTTTCGTCAGCGATGTATCCTTAAGCAGCGAGACCTCGCGCACTAGCACGCTGACGCGACCACGGCAACGGTCCGCTGCGTCCGCTGGTAGGAGCTCGTCGAGCCAGCGATGTATGATCGGCCCCCAGATGCCGTACAAGCCCCAGGGGCCGCGATCAAAGACGCCAGCCTCGTTGCTCAGCATGACCGCCAAGTCGAGAGCTTCTTCCATGTCCGTGCCGCACGCGGCAAGTGTCGCGGCTAGTGCTCCCGCACTCGCGCCCACCATTGGTGTGGAGGCCAGATCAAGCCTTCGGCTCAGTCCAGTGATGGCACCGGCTTGCCACCAGAAGAAGAGCCCACCACCAGGGAACGCCAAGCCTCGCATAAAAAGGCGCTCACTTCTCTTTTCAAGTGTGAACGTCTGGAGCTGTGAACAATCGCTCCAGATTTTGACGACCTAGCCATTGTACGGTTCGTCGGTTCCACTTCCTGCGCGGCTGTACGCGTGTGGTCGGTCTGGACGGGGGACCTGGGGGTGCGTATCGTTTTACGTTTATGCAGAAACGTACTTAAAACGTACCTGTGTTTGCGTGACGGGGTGCCTGCTACACGCGACGCACCCGCTGCGTATTCTCACCCAGCGCTCGCGTGAACACACGCCTACCTGCGTTGTAACGCATCCTGTGGTGCGTAAACCCGCACGTGGTGCGTACATGCTCAATCATGCATTTCTGCACCGGCCACACTTTCCCCACACTGCGCACGTCTTTGCGTCCATGTGCGCCTAGCGCGGCGTGGAGCGTGCGATGCGTACATACGCACCCACCTGCGTGTATGCACCCCGCGACGCTGATACTACTCGCCGGGAACCGACCGAACGTCATGCTCTCTGAAACTAAAAAGCGAGCGGTACGGTAGCGGGTACGGGGTAGCGGTACGGGGGATTGCTCTGCAGGGCGGGGCGGAGGGATCGCGGTCCCAGCCCTGGGGCGGCGGGAGGCATTGCGGCCGCGCCCCGCGCCCCGCAGCTCACCGACTTCACCTCGTTCAATAATTGTTCATCTCAGATACGCAGCTTTAACCCAGCCTTTCCTTGCATTGCCTTCCGAATCAAAGCCTCCCCTTCCTCGCCAATGCAAGGGTTGCACTTGAGGTTGCACTCGGTCAATGCGCCATTGACGCACAGAGCGTCGGCAATCGCCGTGATGCCCTCTGCAGCGTAGGTGCCGCGGTAGGCGTTCACTTCGCAGAGTGAGTTATTGGAGAGGTCCAGGCTCGTCAGCGCGCCTGTGACGGCCACCATGGCGGCCACAGACTTTGCTCCCACTGGACCGATGCGGGTCTCTACCATGCTCAGCGACGCGAGCTTGGTCTCCTTGTTGCTCAGGATGGCCTCGCAGACTGCGCTTACGCCCTCATCCTTGAGCTCGTTGAAGGACAAATCCAGGGCCGTCAGCCCGCCGTTGACGCCAAGCATCTTGGCCACATGCTTGGCACCTGCTGCCCCTCCGATGTTGCTGTTACTAAGGAAGCCTCCACTCAGATCGAGCTCCTTGAGCGTCTTGTTCTGTTCCAGTGCCTCGCAGATGGCTTTGGTGCCCTCCTCCCCCAAGTTGTTCCTGGCGAGCGACAGCTTCGTCAGCACGCCTGTGACGGCCACCATGGCGGCCACAGACTTTGCTCCCACTGGACCGATGCGGTTCATGACCATTTTGAACGACGCGAGCTCAATCTCCTTGTTGCTCAGGATGGCCTCGCAGACTGCGCTTACGCCCTCATCATTGAGGTCGCTGGACGACAAATCCAGGGCCGTCAGCCCGCCTGTGACAACAGCCTGTGACAGGTCCGACGCCAGTAGGATCGCATCGGCCGGCTCGAGGTACTTGTTGCGGAAGTCAGCGGTGGTCTGGTCGCGCCGGATGCCGCAGAGCGAGATACCCTTCTGCTTGGCGACCTCAGCGAGCATCTTGGCGGACTCCGCATCAAGCTGATTGCCCAGGAGGTTGGTCACCGTCAGCGCGCCATTGACGCACATGGCGTCGGCAATCGCTGTGATGCCCTCTGCAGTGTAAGTTCCTCTTCCACGAGAATCGAGGCCGCACAGCTGGTTGGAGCTGAGGTTGAGGCTCGTCAGCCCGCCGTTGACGCCTAGAGCGGCGACGAGCTCCTTGATGCCCGTCATGTCTTTGCCGTAGTGAGTGAGATTATTTCCGGACAGGTTGATGCTCGTCAGCCCGCCTGTGACAACAGCCTGTGACAGGTCTGACCCCAGCAGGATCGCATCAGGCGGCTCGAGTCCCGTGCGGGAGAAGTGAGCAGTGGTCTGGTCGCGCTGGATGCCGCAGAGCGAGATACCCTTCTGCTTGGCAACCTCAGCGAGCATCTTGGCGGACTCCGCATCAAGCTGATTGCCCAGGAGGTTGGTCACCGTCAGCGCGCCAGTGATGCTCGTGCGGAGCGCCTCGGCGATCAGCTTGACACCAGCAGGGCCGATGTTCTCAAAGGAAGCGTCCAATGACATGATCTTGCTGTCCTTATTGCCGCAGATGGCGGCAAAGATGGCTCCCCAACCCTCGTCCCTGAGCTTGTTGCCCCTGAGCTTGACAGACGTCAATGCGCCGTTGACGCGCAGAGCGTCGGCAATCGCTGTGATGCCCTCTGCAGTATAATATCCTTGGCAAGATTCATTGACGCCGCACAGCTGGTTGCCTGAGAGGTCCAGCTGCAAAACAAATCAAAGCAAGGCAAGGGTTAGAACAGAAAGAGGCTACTCTAGGGAGGTCAGAAAGTGAGCACCTGTGTCAAGGCGCCATTGACTCGCAGGGCGTCGGCAATTGCCGTGATGCCCTCTGCGGTGTAGGTGCCATGTTGGTCTCCTTCCCAGTCAGTCCAGATGCCGCACAGCTGGTTTCTGGAGAGGTCGATGCTCGTCAGCCCGCCCATGACAGGCACGAGGTACGCAAGAAGCATGCCACCTTCGACGCCGATATTTCTCTCTTGCAGGTCGAGCTCAGAGACGGAGTCGTCGCGAATCATCTGCACCGGTATGCCGCGAATCTCGCCAGAGCCGGCGCAGGCGACAGCTGCAAGCAGTAGCTCGAGCGGCGGCTCGCCTTCTCCCTCGATGCAGCTGAGGAGAGCGGTTTCGGCAGGGCCTCCAAGGAACGGCCTCTCGTCCTCGTCCTCGTCCTCGTCATCATCACTCTCGTCCAGATCCACCCCGCGGACCGCGGTCACATTCACCTCGAAGCCCTCCCAGCGCAGTCGGGCCAGGCTGGGCAGCATCCTCC